>JAODKN010000021.1:10360036-10373375 GCA_026774425.1 Petrocephalus zakoni | reverse complement strand
TCTTTCTGCTCCAAACCCCTCCGCCCCTCACCGTCTTAAAACTTATCTTTTTCGTTCCCCCCCACCCCCCCCCCCCCCCTGAAAGACAAATGGAACATGTGCTCTTACTCTCTGTGTGTTATATCTGGTATTTTAGGCCAGCTTAAAATAAGTCATGGTGTTTCTCAGGTATACAATATTAATGCCCCCCTCCCCCCAGCCACTGTCTGCCTGAATGTCTGTGAGCCTCTTACCAAAATGCCGGCTTGCTTCCATAAGCTCTGCACGTCTGCCTGCATTTGCTAACCCTTGCTAAACCCTTTAGCCGCCACCCGTGACTGAACGATACATGGGGCCAGCCTGCAGAGCACCCCCGTCATGGACGTACCCCTTGAAGCGGCTCTGCGGGGCTGCTGGACTGAGGGCACGCCAGGCTCCCGCGAGCTCTGACGCTGTGGAAATGGCCATTCCATAAGGTAGGCCGCACTGGATCCCGCCAGGCAGGAACTAACCGCCCCCCCTGCCCATGTGTGACTGGTCCAGTGAGGCTCTCGCTTGCCTCGGGAGGGGGATATACTGCTCTTGTCCCAGCCCGGCGTGCGGCCACCTGCCACGGCCAGCAGAGCCCCCGGGAGCAGGCCACCACCCCCACCCACCTCCTTATCGCGTACATGTAGCATCTAACACCTTCAGTATATCACATGTGTGAGCAGCAAGTCTGTATGACTGCTTGGCCATGTGTGTAGATGCATGCATGCATAAGTTTGTGGGTGGCTCTATGTGTTATGTGTGTGTGTGTGGGTGTGTGCTGCGATCTGTGAGCTGGCCAGTCCAGTCTGTTCTGTATCTGGCACTCTCTCTCTCTCTCTCTCTCTCTCTCGGGCCGGCAGCCAACAGTGTTCTGGCATAATGCGGAAATCTCTTTCTCTGTCTCTCTTTCTCTTTCTGAATCCCTCTCTCTCTCTCTGCCCCCTCCCTCCGTTCCCTCGTTCTCTGTCTCTCTCTCCAGTGCTTTTTCCATCCGCCTTTCTCTCCCCCATCTGTCCCTCATTATTTCATCCTGAAATTCGGAATTTAATTTGAGTTGGGTCTGCCGGTGTGACTGAAGTATGGAAGTTGCCATTAGATGGAGCGCGACAAATCGGCGACACAAACAGCTGAAACAGGAGGACTGTGGTGCCTGCCCATACCTCCGGCCACTCCTTTCCCTGCACCCTACCATCTGTCTTTCTAGCCAATAGAGAAAATGAGCAGGTAGAGTATAGAACATGAGGAATCTGGTGAGCGCTGGTGTGTAAAGCTCACCGGGTGAATCTGTGCAATGAGGCCACGCACTTTTGTACTATTCATTTATGCAGGCTGTAGTGTGTAGTACTGTACTAAAGTGTTTTTTTATTGCAGGTTATGTAATAACTGAACGCATGATTGCCTAAGACTGACAAATTGAATTTAAAAGCACACAATGCAGGTCATAGGCGGCTCAAAGTTTTTGTCATGATTGAGTTTTCATTATTAATAACATGATTGTTCCCTTTGATTGTCTTGCCACTGAATACAGTCAGCGTAAGTGTCTAACACTCTGCATCTGACAATGAGCATGTTTATACGAGCACATATCTTTACAGGCTAGTGAGTCATACCCTTAATAGAAGGTCCTGATTCTGGGAGCCTCTGTCTGACCTTGTCAAGAATCACTATATGTCTATGTAACAATCGTGCAACATAATCTTCAAAAGGAGACAGACAGATGGTATCTCTGAGCAAGGGCATTGATATTCCCAACAGAAAGGCTCTCATTCTCACCAAGGAATTAGTCTCAAACGACGCCTTTCAGTCCCTCACAGGAGCCCGCAGCTCCATGAAACGTCTCCCTGCTGGATGCTTTCAGCACAAGCACTGGCCCGTGAGAGCAGCGCACATGGATCTCGGCCATACCTGGACAGGGCGATCTCGGCCTTCTGCTTGGCGATGTCGGCGGCCTTCTCTGCGGCCTCCACGGCGCGGTCCACCTTCTCGCGGATGCGGCTGCTCCGTAGCGGGATGAGATTCTTGCGCTTGCCGCTGACCAGCACGTTCTGCTTGTACTTGCCCTCCTCCTTGGTGCCGTCGGGGAAGGTGGTGCAGCCGTAGCCGTGCCGGCGGTTGGCGGCCCACTCGCCCTCGTAGCGCAGGCCGTCGGAGCGCCGGCTCACGCCGCAGCCCGAGCGCTTGTCGTTCTTCCACTCGCCGACGTAGGCCTCGGTGGTGGTGGCGTCCACGTCGTCCTCCAGCACGGAGAGCTCGCCCTCGCCCTCGCCCAGGCTGATGGTGGAGTTGATGTCGGAGGCGGCCGAGCTGACGGTGCTCATGCCGGCCTCGCTGCGGAAGGAGCTCTGCTTGCTGCGCTGACTGGCCAGTGAGCTCTTGGACTCAGATTTGCGCAGCTTCAGCCCGCTGAGGATGGAGCGCCGGAAGAGGCCCTTCTTCTTGCCCTTGAGCAGCTCGGCGTCGCCGTGGGCCGTGAGCACGAAGCCGCCCCGCGACACGGCCGGGCTGCCCGCCACGGCCCCGCCCGGCCCCGCCCCGCTCCCACCGCCGTCCGGGTGCAGCACGGTGCCGTTGCTGTGCTCCGAGCGCAGCGAGTTTATGGAGGTACGCAGCGGCGAGCGGATGACGGCCGCCATGCCGTAGGGGACGCTCTGGCGGACGCCGTAGCCATGGCGCATGCCGCCCACCCACTGGCCCTGGTAAGTTCCTGTGCAAGGAAGGGAGACAAACGAGGCAGCCTTCACTCTAGAGTTACCGTGCATAGATAAGATACAGCACAACAGGACTATTGGCTGGGAGCCTGCTACTCCCATCTGACAGGTAAACAAAGCGCAGAATGACTAAACGATCACTATTCAGTCACATAACTGTTTTTGCTTTATCCATCCACCCATCCATAACCACTCATCCAATAAATCTCACACCACACCATTCTGCAAACAAACCCCCTAAATCACAGCCCAGGCCCTGTAGCCTCCAATGAAGTCAAAGGTTCTTTGGGACATGGGATGAAAGCAGGAAGGAGTGTGGAAAAAGCCAGAAAAACCCTCACTCCCTCAGCCGCTGTCCTGTTTCTACGACAGCAGGAAGGAGAGTGTTATGTTACATATTAAATATCCGTTAAATATCCCCGCGCGACCTGTGCTGCTCAGCTTTACGTAGCTATTTTTTATTTTATTTTTTTAATTATTCTTACATATTGCATCAATATCAAAAGCTACTGCACTGTATTTCCCATTTGGGAAGATAAGAGAATGGCAATACATCCGGATGTGTACAAAAGGAGTATTCTAAATAATTCTATTTATATTTTAATACAGTCTTCCCCTTTCACAAACGAACAGATGTCTGGGGAAAACGTGATGTGGAGCTTTTTTAAGTGCTAATGTCGGCTGATTTGGCGCCGTGGTGGCCACTGGACGCGCGGGAGGCCGCCGCCAGTGCCCATCTCCCCAGCCGGGGCGCTCGCCGCTCCCCGCGTTCCGCTGCAGCATAGCGCTGACCCATACTATTGTTTTTATCTATTTAAAATAATAATAATAATAATAATAATAATAATAATAATAAAGTACTTCATCTCTTATAACTGTATGTGCTTGGGATTTTAAACCTCAGATAATCTTCAATATGCAGTGTGTATTTATCCCTGATATTCTGATCTTACTATTTGTATGTGTTGCACGCTAAAATGGCTGCCACTTAGACCAGACCTTCACAAAAACGAGAATGAAATGAATTTCCTCAGTTATCATTATTTATATGTTGTTCAGATCTCCTTAGTCGGACGTGCGGAGCTGGCTACGGGGCTGATGGGCAGTGTTTGCCAGGAAACGCTGCCCTGCTGAGCACCTTTGTAGGACTACGAAATGGGCTGCAGACACAAGCATTTCCCATGGATTCAGGAAATATTTTAAACACTGTGTCAGAAAAAAAGAACTCAGTCAGTTACAGGCTCATTTTTCCTTACAAAACTGAACGTCGGGGTATGATTAGGAGCATGCAGTGATTACTATTTAACTACTAGCTCCTGGCTTTTTGTAACGTTATACTTGCTATAGTTGCTCTCCAATGCTGCCCTGTGTAACACAATGCTCTGGATGTCTGTGTTATCACTGCATGTGTTGGGGGGTAGGTAGCCATCTTGAAGAGTAAGAGAGGGGAAAAGAGGGTAAAAGATTTATATTGTTTTTTTGTAATTTTTTTTTCCCCATTTATATTGGTTTGTTGATGGTTACCGTAATTTTTACCTGGACCATGGTGCCTGTGATGTTTTCATAAATGCCCAGATATATTGCTTTCCTTTTCCCAGCAAATGGGCCCATCGCAAACCCCCATCTGAGGTGCCTAATTACAGCCTTTGTTCTTTTACTCCTTATTCCCACATCCCGGAAAGGGGAAATATCGAATGCTACTCCTGACCGAAGTTGCGCCGCAGATATGCTAGGTAAATCGTGGATGGGTATTAAATGGCTAGTATGTATTAAGTCGAGAGAGACGCCCAGCTGGAATGGAAATCAGATCTTCATCCGTTCTCTAGTGCGGTATGTGTGTTATCAGGAAAGGTGAAGGCTACTCAAGTGACTGTGTCCTATGTTGTATGGTAAAGCAGCTTTGCTGGTAGACATAGCATGCCAATGTTTGTATCTACAGAACTTCAAGTCCCCCCAAAGAGCATGGCTTTCCAGGCTTAGCGTCACCTGAGAAAGAGGAAAGCCGATGGCGCTCCAGCGAGTCTCTCTACTGTCCGCTCTGTCACCCTCTGCTCCGCTTCCTCTCTCTTTCCATGTTTTTCCCCAGTTTAAAAGTACTGTCTTACTATGACATGGCAGCGTTGCCAAGACAGAGGTGACAGTAAACAGAAGCAGGTGGCACAGTCTGAAACAAAACACACTTTCAAGCTCACAATAAGGTCAGAAAAACTCTCTCTCCCCATCTCCTTCCCTCTGTCTTTCTCTCTCTTTCCTTGTCTGTCATCCTATCCCCCCCCCCAACACCGGCCCAACAGTAGGATCTCTCCGTGGTGCTGAAAAATAGGCCAGCCTCGCTGAGCGCCTCTCATCATGGGGGATCTGCACTGAGCGTTCCCCCGGTCCGCGCTGTCGCTTTGCTGCTCGCTTTGCTGCCCACTTACACCAAGCTTCCTGCATCTGCCTGCAGTGACCACTCTGCTGGCATGACCTCTCTGATATGGTACTACTCTGCTCCTCTGCGTGCCTTAGCATTACAATATATATACATTTAGGATGTCAGCAAAATGGATTTCGTGCAAAATGTTAGGATTGTAGAAGAAGATCAATCAGAACTAAAGACTGCAGCCAAGAAGCGCTAAACATGGTCAAGTGAGCCAGGGAGATGTGGAGGGTAACAAAATGTGCATTTTTTACAGATATTTTCAAATATATGCCTAAAGGCTATAGCGTAATAAGTGTTATATTGGGTGATCTGTTACCCAAGAGAAATTGGCCATTTAAAATTGTGTAGTCAAAGAATTATGATTTAAAGTTGAACTGTTCTCGTTACCGTGGGGTCAGATGACTGATCCAGTGTGAACAGCCCATCCGTGGATCTCCTGCCTGGTGTGTTAGCCTTACTGACATCCTCTATCCTCCCTTTTCCCCACCTCATCTTTGGCCCTGCAGACAGGCCATAATAAACCAGCCCCATATGCCTGTCAGTGCACAGGTTCCTCCCAGGGCGACCCTCTTGCTGGGACACACACACACACACACACACACACACACACTCAGGGGAGCCCCACCCTCTCTGGATCCATTGATCCCTGCTTGCTGGAATGTCAATGAATCGTAGAGGCTGGATGAGGCAAGAGCAGAGCGAGGACAGCAGAGAGCGGCCACCCTGCCCCCACTGCCTTCCGCTGCTACGGTGAGCTAGAAACCTCTTTATATCTCATCTGTGTGTGTGTCGGTGCTCCCGACAGGGAGAGTGTTTGCGTGTGTGTGTGCGTGAGACACCGAGAGCATCACGGGCACCAGCATAAGCAACAGACCCAGATACACAGAGGCCCATGGCCGCCACTGACAGGGCACACTCACTGTAACACACACCTGGCCCCGCCTCCAGAACTGATCTGTCACCCATATGATGATCTGCTTCGCCAGAATCTGGTGGGATTTCACAAGAAAATCCCAGTGTGGGGCAAAAATTACCCACCACATGTCGGGGGGGCACTTCCTGTCCTGACTCCTTTCAGGATTTCACTCCGCTGTCCTCATTGAGCTCTTCCCAGCAGGCTGTGTGTGCGTGCATGTGTCCCGTGCACCGCGGGCGTGTGTGCCCATACATGTGCTCCCCTGCACTTACAGCTGGTGCCCCCCCTACCACACCCCAGCATTCGCAGGCCTGAGGAACAGGCAGAGATACCCAGGCCTCCCCAGTGCTCCCTCACATACAGCCTGACGCTCAATTACAGATATCGGTTTCCTCTCCAGAGCAGAGGCCCTTACTCCTGGACCCCGCTTTCAAACAGAATCCATGGCTATTGCTCAGGCATAGTGCGTTTCCACATTTGACAAAAAGGTAATCGTTTTATTATATGATAAACCCTGTTCAGCCTTATCAAAGTGACACCAGCTACTGCCTCTTAGCGGAATTTACACTCAGCCCTCGGATCTGCTCTCATGACTAATCTCCGTCCGTGCGCTTCCTCCACAGTCGCATGGTGCCTAGTCCCTGTCCTCAGTGCCTCCCTGGGGACGCTGCGGCTTCTGCACATGCACGCTAATGGCCACCCGTGACTCGGGTAACTGAAACCCGGATGAGAACGGGGCCTTCCACATAACGGACCATTTTTATATAGTGCCTTTCACAACAGTCACCCCAAGGCATGTTGTAATACATTCCTGCATCAATTATGCAGAATAATTCAAAAACAGGGAAAGGGGAAGATGAAGAAATGCTATAAAGAAAGCCAGATGACAACAGAGAACAGGAACCAAAAACTTCCAAGCAAAAATATCTCTGGGATTCCAAAAACCTGTACTCATTTTAAAATGCATTGTGTATGTCTGCGTAACTGTCTGCGTAACTGTATCACACGAAATATTAGAGCTCAATATGAAGTTAAATCAGAATTACAAACTAAGGGCCAATAAACAGTACATGTGGTCAAAGGAGATCGGTAAGTGTGGGGGATAAGCGTCTCACACACACACACACACACACACACACACACACACACACACACAGCAGTGGTGGTGTAAAGGTTAGCAAAGTATGCTTGGCATTGGAAGGTTGCAGGTCCAAATCCCCAACTGGCAAGGTACTGCCGAGGTACCCTGAGCATGGTACCCTGGTACCTGAGCATGGTACCCTGAGCATGGTACCGCCCCCACATACTGGCCGTGCAGGTAATAGCTGCCCACTGCTGTGTCACGATGGCACATGCGGGTTAGATGCAGAGGACACATTTTGTTGTTCTGCACTGTGTGCTGTGGTGTGTCAACAATGACAATTAATCACAGATGGGCTAAGCAAGGCTATACTTCAGAGGATTCCTCTTGATGCACAATTTAATGCTATAAATGTTCCCCAACACTAAACACGACTCAGAAACAAATAAGAAGCCATAACAGGATATGGCTAAACAGAAATCTCTCTTCCATGTCTTCATCTGGTGTGGGTAAGAACATAATCCCGCCCACCAACATCTCCGTAATACAAAACTTACAGCACACAGCATATCCGAGTGCCTGCACCAAATGTCTGTCCAGTTTCCTTTTGTAATCTCCATCTGACCAGCTCTCACAACTAACCACCATTAACCCAGTACAAGTATAACATTAACTGTTCTTCTGCCCAAATTTGCTACACCCCAGTAATTCCACTCGCCATTTACCGGCCGACGCAGGCGCTGTCTGTGGTGCTGAAGTGCAAAGAGCATTAAACTTCAGTAAGAATCATTCGCCATCGTTCGGCATTACCGGGGCTAATAATATGGGTCAGCTGGCCGGCATGAGATTTTTAATTCGAGACAAATCCGCACGATCATTTACATGTATGTAAGAGTTTTATTACCTTGTAAATAAAGTTTGCAAATTGCCCACGATGTCGGTAATTTTCTTTATATAATGGAATAATAAAGATTTCCTGTAAAATTTCTTGCCTGAACATGAGAGTCTGAAAGCAGGGGTGTCATGCCAGGTGACATAACTTAAAAAATAAATCAAGGTATTATACGTTTCTTTACAGTATTTATAATTGGACTTGTGGCACATTTCCCCAGTTGTCATGAATGATACTAATCATTAAATTGGAACATAAAAGCAACATGGTGATTTCGCCTGGAGGAGATATTCCCGAAACTGATCTCAATCTAGCCAATGTACTTTAATGGGTCATTCCCTTCTATTCAGTATAAATGACTGAGATGTCACAGTGATACGCAGCCATTGTAATCGCCAGTATGTCTAGTATTTATTTTATGTGTAGCCTAGGTTATACAGATTGTAAATGTGGTTTGTTTTGCTGCGTAGATGTAGTCCGTCCTCACCAAAAGACACACTAAGATACACCATGCATCACCACAAAGATACGGACAGGCTTGGTCACTCGTGGCGGTTTTCTCACTCTGTACAGTAAAGCCGTGTTTAAATGAACTTTGTACAGTTTCACCGGGACACCTTTAGATGCCGTGTACGGAAACACAATAAAACCGATGAGGCGGTATCACACCTATTGGATTTAATCATGTGCGACCCATAGGATGTTCTTACAACAACCAAGTGCTTTAAATTAATGATTCAATTGTTTGTTCCATTTGCATTTTATTTTAAACCTATAATTGTATGTATTCGTCTTCATCCTCTTCTTCTAATTCCCTGTTTCTGGGCATTTGTGAGTTAAAGTCACATTAGTAGAAGACTGAAACTCCAGCGCAACAATCAGAAAGTGTGTCTGGATGGCTTCCTCTATTAATTATTAATGTAAGCCACTCTCTCCCCGTTTTTCACAGTCAGCAATTGCTGTACACTTCCACCTCGGAGTAATGGTGCACAGTGTAGTTTGTGTGTGTGTGTCTGTGTGCACTGTATTCTATTAGGTTATGTTTGAATTTCAGGATGTTACTTTTGTAAACAGTAAGATGGAGGCGCTGAAGGGTGGCGCAGGATTTAGTGAAACACGGGAAGATGAGGCAGCCGAACCGAACGTAAAGCAAACAAATGAAAAGCAGCGATGTCATAACACGAATGCGATCTTCACCAGCGCGTAGCTATAAAGTGAAGCTCATAAGATTTATGGTCCCACAGGGACAGCATTTCATGCGATTCCCCTTCCCATGCTCACAGATTTTAATGAAAATGATCTTAAAGTGACACAGAGAAAGTATTAATAATCACATTTGAGTTTTAAGATGGATTCACAAAACCAAACTAAACAGCAGAATTAGCCTTCTATATAAAAAGTTTCCCCCTTTCCAGAAATGTGTATATTTTATATTAAAGTTTTCTATACAACTACAGTGCTTCAGTTTAAAATGACTTGATTTGTCCTCGAAATTGCTGATCTAGCAGGCTGTTCTTGTGTTTGAGGTTTGAAAAAACACCAATTTCAGATTTTTAAATTATACAGCAGAAAAGGTTTGGGTAACCTGCTGTTTCTGGATTGTGGTTATCATTATCATATTCAGTACGCATGCTCAGCTCTCTACTAATCCAGCACAGCAATCACACACCTGGGGCCTATAATCTTATTACATCATAAAGCATGTCCCATGTTAATCAATTTACCTTGCATGAGCGCTCATACATGTAGGCTCATATACGGTATAAGAATGGTTACCACCTAATGGACGCTGCTGTCCAGTGACATTTATATATTTTACAATTTCACACATAATTAATGTTTTCCGATGCAATTTCACTTTGGTGTCTTTCTAACCAGTGCATCAGTGGTGTCTGTATTGCGTGATTTTTGTGAGTTATAATGTTGCTGTTATGTAACCACACATGACTAAGTCCTACCTACTTACATACTAATGCACCTAACAAGCTTGAGATGTGCTGAGAGATCTTTCATACCAGGAATTCTTAAGTGGCTTGTAACATTCACATTTGACAACACTGAGTCCTATATATCTGCTTCACCTATTTGCACATTACAAAACTCAGTCCTGTAGCATCTACTCCTCTGATCCACAGTTTACTGGACACGGCCCTGATCCTCCAACATCTACTACGCCAATGAATACCTTATAGTACTAACTAACATCTGCTGCACCCATCCATTCAGCTTAGCCCAGTTCTTCAAACATGGGCTTCACTTCTGCACTCCTGTTCTTGTGTCATGAAATCAACAAGGTATTGGAACTATGAAAGAAATAGATGAGACATAAATACAAGCTTAAGCCAATCAGACACTTTGCTATTAATGTCAGTACCGCCTGCAGCTTGATACATTATTATCGGTTCATTGTTTTGATGAGACTGTGGTGGCATAATAGGCGAATGCTCTGGACATTTAGTACTTTGCTGTCGGACAAACCGAAGAAATATGAATCGATGGTGGACCGGCTGACTTGCGTGTCTCCAAATTGCCTGGCTGGGATGATGTGAGTGAGCTTGTCAAGGCTGCCCCTGGACTTGGGACCCCCAAGTGAAAATGCAGTGAACAGGATGAATGGTGAGATCTCTGCAGCTATAGGTGTGTGCTGTTTTAGTATATATCAGTGTGTGTGTGATATACCTGCATCTCAATCACCCAAAGCTCTTTACACCTTTGACATGCCTCTAATACGAATAATGATCTGCTCTTGATGTACCTGACCACACCTGACTGGTCACTTGGCAACACTGATCTGATACCGTGTTATGGCGTATAGGTGGATTACCCCATTTTGCTTTATGGGGATTCTGAATCCAGTCCAGGAAACCAGAGAGCTCAGGAAACTCCCACACCCTGACTTTGGTTTTGTGAATCCATCTTAAAACTCAATGTCTCTCTTTGCTGTGTCCCCCCATACCTCCTTTCACCCTCAGTTTCTCCGATTTGGTTTGTCATCTCCCCTGTCCCTCTATCTCTGTGTATGCCGTGGCCATGATTAGCCAGCCCAGATTAGCGTTCAAGTAAGTAAACACCATTAGCAGGACCAGCCAGCCAATCAGAGCAGAGAGTGCTGGGTCCCCAGTGGCTTGCTGATCTGCCACTTGTGTCTGCATGCGTTTCCGTGGCAACTTACTGTACAGCAGCGCCTTTGCTGTAATGCAGTGGGAGCTTTCTCCCACCCAGAAACCAGCAGGCTTGCAGAAATGAGTAGTCGAGGTATCCACATATTGCTACAGGAGTCTGTTATTCACCTTGTTTATTTCACCATGAAGATGGAAAAGAAATCCCAAGCACTAGTATTAATTAAAAAAAAAATGCCACAGGAGCTTTGCATCACATCACTAATACTCTAGTATAGTGATCAACAATCAGCACCATCTGAGCAATAACGGACTGAGTATGGTTAGCCCACCGAGGCGTATTTGTGAGCATCTCTCTGTCCCCAACACCTTCTTTTCATTTTCTCCACATTCTATGAAGAACAGCTCCTACATGGATGCAGGAAGCACGTACACCCACACGCCCGCCCGCCCACCTACACACACACACACACACACACGCACGCATGCACGCAAGCACACACAGAGATACACACTCACTTAGACATCCACGAAACATTCACCCAGTGTGCAGAGATGCCTGCTTGCCCAGACTTGACACTAAGTAACTGCTGAGACTGCAGAAGGATCCTTTTCTCCTCCATTTTAAGGCTCCGATGGGGAAGAGAGGAGGAGGCCTTATGACATAAGGAGCTGGCGATGGAGTCCCTTTAGGAGGCTTGGATAATGGAATAAGTCTGTTGAAACGATTCACAGATGGAGGTTTGTGTGTTGGTTATACGGGCGCAGGCTTATCATTCCTGCCGACCGACTTAAGCATCTCTCTCTGTCCCTCATGAACCCTCCTTTGCTAACTGAAGCCCACTCCATGCCGTGCCCAACCTGGACAAATGGTCTACACAAATGCATCTCCTGAGCTGCTGCAGAGCCCAAGTTCCCCCTATTTATTATCCAGCAAACAAGCCTCCCATCCCCCGAGGCTCGCATCACCTTGCCTGCACCGCTTGAGCACCACAACCTTGTTCCTTCACACCCACTCATGAACATCTATAACCTTATTAATATTATCATTAAACATTCATGCTGTCTAATTACACCTCCACGCCACCTCACCACCCCACCACATTGCTTATCAGACTTACACATCCATGTCACTTCATTACACATTACCGACTCCTTATTTGGTCCACAAAGCCACACAAATTTACATAAATTTACACACAAAGACCCAGCAACACCCTATCATCTACGCATAACACCATAACGCATCTACAACACCTTATTACACATTCACAAATATACTTCAATCCATATTACACAACCAGAGTACCTCATTATTACACATCTATGACATTACTATCTCATTACTCATTCACAATGTCTTATCACTTACCCACCACAGCTTAATACACATCCCTAATTATTCATTCCCACATATATGCAACAATTTTGAAACAACTTTTTAAATACCCTTGATTCATATGCCATAATTTATCATTACACATCTATAACACCTCTTTAAACAGCCACATCATTATTAGACATACTTAAGACTGCATTGCACATCTATATTGCCTCATTAGACATCTACATCAAATTATTACACAACCACATCGCTACTGATGCATCCCCAAAAGCTTACAGCACATTTACAGGGGCTGACGTGTAGCATTCTTTAGGGAACTTTCTGGGCTAATGAGGGGGATTCTGGCAGCCCTGTATGCGATGCGTAACGGCTGCCTGCCGTCAGCGCCATGTCAACGTGTGATAAGCCTGAGACGGTAACAAGTGTTCGCTAAGCAAAACACCTGGAAGCCCAAAAGCTTATTCCAACATTTCGGGCTTTCGATGTTTTTTTCCCCCTGACCGGAGCTGGTTTCAGCTGAACCGGCGCTGGCTGTAGCCCAGTTTCGGACCGATTCTGGTCTGGTTGTGACAGTGCTTGCCAGAGCTCCGGCAGCCACTGCAGGTGACCTGGAATTTTTCTCTCTCCAGCTGCAGAGCCTGGATGGCCTTAATTTGGGCCTGAAAACTCATCTCCCTCTGCAACATCGAGAGAGGAGGCTCTTTTACCAAAACGGCAGTGGGAGAGAGACTGGGAGATGGGGGGGGGGGGGTGGTTTGGCGGGGGTGGGTCGAGAGAGGAATGAAAAGGGGGGGAGTGGGGGGGAAGGGGTGAGCTGAGGTGTTGATTTAATTTTGGGTTAGAATGG
>JAODKN010000021.1:10337093-10347265 GCA_026774425.1 Petrocephalus zakoni | reverse complement strand
TGTGTGTGTCTGCGTGTGTCTGTGTGTGTGCCTGCGTGTCTGCGTGTGTCTATGTCTCTGTGTGAGTCTGTGTGTGTGTGTATGCTGTTCCTTTAGGTGTGCTGCTAGCCCCCCCCCCTCGCCACACCTTCCCGCAGCATCCCCGAGGCCTTGCTCTGAAGCGCGAGCATGCTGCCCGCCCCCCCGCTAATGAGATGCGCTAATGAGACGCTCGTCCGTCTTGCAGCAAACATCGAGAGGATCGAGCTGAAGGGCCTGATGCAGAAGGCGGAGAAGGCAGCCGAGTACACCTTCGAGGTGAGCGCGTGAGGAAGACCGCCTGACTCCCCAGGAGGTGTGGGGTGGGGGGGGGGGCACGCCTCCCTTTCCTTTACTCATGGCATCTGGGCCCAGCTCTGCAGTGCTCAGGAAGTGCACTATGGATTGTCATGGAGCTGCTGGCAGCGGCTGGGCTCAGAGAGGATGGAGTGCCTGACGTGTGCCTGCCGGCTCTCTGCCTGCTGCTGCAGCTGTGCTGTTAATCCTCTAAGGTCCAGCATCTCCGCGTCCCTCCATCCGTCTGTTCTGAAGCAAAGACCACACCTTTCACTTTGTGGGGTTTCTGTATCTCCTCTGTAGCTCCATCTGTGCTGCCTCTTAAGCCACAAAATGATTAATGCTAACTGAGACGCGACCGGTAGTCTCTTAGACGGGAGTGGTCAGCCCAGCGCCCCCTAGCTGCCGAGATGAATGGCGGTAACGTGCTGCCAACACGGGAGCTCAGTCTGTGCCCCCAGGGTGAAAGGTCACTTCCTGTCTTCAAGGTGCTGTGGTCGGATTCCACGGTGTCTGTCGTTTCCCGGACCTGTCAGGAAGTGCTGGAGTTCCTCTCCAAGGTATGGTCCAAGACGCAGGGTGATGACATGTACTAGTGTGTGAGTCTATATTAACACTGTGTGGAGAGAAAACCCACAGCTCAGTGTTAAATTCATTATTGGTGTCAGCAGTGTTAATTACGTCAACGAAAATTTTGACGATAAGTATTCGTGTGACCCTTTATTTCATGACCAGATTGTAACGACAACGTAAATGGAAAAATGGTTGCCAACGAAAATTACAGCGAAGTCTCTGTTCATTATGCTCTGACGAGTAAAGAGGAGACAAAATTGCTAGCTCCGTTTGGGCAGACAATCTAGATCACAGTAGCCATCTCAAAGCATTGGTTGTTATCCTTATTAACCAATCATTTAGATGCCTAAATCTGCAAGTGCAAATTTTCCCGCTTGGTGCATGTCTGCACAAATGCAGCTTCCAGTTAAACTACAAACAAGTGAGCGAGATCAGTGTTGCCTACTTAGCGACTTTGTCGCTAGATCTAGCAACTTTTCAGACCCCTTTAGCGACTTATTTTTCAAAAAGCGCCTAGCGACAAATCTATTTCTGACAAACCTTAGCTACTTTCTGTACAACGCTGTTGTCAATATGGAGGTGAGCCGAGCTCCCTGCTACTGCGCCAGGTGTCCTGCTACCTTGTTGAAATATGCTACCGTAGCGCGAACCGACATTTTTGTCTATCGATCAGTGCTACCTTATGTAACAAAGCTACCATAAGGCTGTGGTCGCTTGCTCTGAACACCTTCCATAGGTAGCGTAGTTCGCCAGAACACCGGCCGCGTCTCCCAAAGGGAGCGATCCCTGGGGCAGTCCAGCTGCGGAGCTGATCACTCTGACGGACAGACGTGATGATGAATGATCTCTGCACTGACTAGCCAGAAACCTTTCTACCCGTTTATTCCTATCCACTTATTATTAACACTTAATAACATATCCTGTGCCTTTGCTACATTGGTCAGGTTTTGTTCTTTTACAAGTACACATTTTTTTTTCTGGAAAACATACACATAGTTTAAGCGGTAACTGCAATTTTAAATGGTTTTGTGTGTTAATAGCTTCATAAGATAACATATATGTAAATAGCCTGTGATTTTCCAGTGTTTTTTTCCAGTACAGTGGTAAATAATATAAATGAACATAAATAGAATATATGACAGACATGTGAATAGCCATGCATTTGGGGATTGATTCGGGCGGAACAGCCCATTTGCTCTGGACCTCATGGGGATCCCTGTCAGGCGGTTAGCGATGATTATTTTGCCGCTTTGTCATAGACATGTGGCTTGAGTCTAACATAACATAAACACCATCTGAAGAAAACTGAATATTTGTAGCCGAGTGATTGATCGAGAAGATTGTTACATTGTGAAACGGAGGCTTCTGCACCCCCTTGGTGATAGAGGACTTAACTGTATAGCTTGAAAAAAAATCTTGGTACTGTTTTTTTTTTTTTTACTAATAATGAGAAGTTAAATTTTTTAATGGTTACGTTCTAGGGTTGTCTAAAGTGATAGGAAGCGAGCTGACTGTGCTCTGTGCTGGAGACATCCTTCCATGTTTGGGGCAGCTGCTTTGGGCAGGGTGCTGCTTAAATGTGAAACTGATTACAAAGTCAGATGTAAAAAATCAACGCATATGGAAGGAATCATTTAGATCCAAGCACACTTACAGATTAACAATGGGTAGAATGGTTAGTTTGCTTATTTAGTATTGCCTCAATCGTTTCAAAAACTTATTTTAAAATTCATGTTTATAAATTAGCCCCCCATCATACCCCCAGACAAAGGTATTTGTTCCAATATTTTGTTTATTTTCTTTTGTTTTCAAAAATATTAAAACAGAATAGATCAGTTTGACCATGTGGTTGGGGTATGTGATATACCGGCCCTTTAAGCCTGTTCCTGGCTACAAACACCTGCTGTGTTGTGCCTCTCAGATAATCCAGCTCTTCCCAGATGATGGCCTTGAGAAATATTTGTCCCTGTCCCCCCTGGACCCCCCACAACAGCCAGATCCCAGGTGAGCTACCTGTACCTTGGTCATCCTGCAGATAGGTGGCGATGTTGCGAGTGATGGCAGCTCTCAGCCATTCGCATTCTTTCTCAAGGTGCCTGGCTAAGCTGCCGCCACACCTGCTGATGCACGACCAGGTCAGGCAGTTCTTCAGCCCTGCCCCGGGTCCTCAGCTCCCTCCCAGCGCCAGTAAGGCAGGCCGACAATGGGACAGTGTGTGTGCGTTGTGTTTGGGTCAGTGGGCTGTAACTGTCATGCAGTTGCAGTTGAGAATTGTGCGACTCTGATTTCACAGTGGGTTGTAAGATGAGGCTTGGGCCCGGTGTGTGAGTGTGTGCAGCTTACTAATATGTGTGACTATGCCACTTGATGGTGGGAGTGTTTTTTTCCCCCCAAAACACCTTTTTTTTCTTTCCACCCACACAGATTTTGGTTGTTCTCTACAATACAAAGGAGCCAGTAGTTTGCCCAGGTGAGTCATGGTCCTCACCCACATGGACACACATGGATGGACACACACACACACACACACAAACACACACGGGTGGATGACAAATTTACCTTTCATTGAATGAAAAATGTAAGGCGGTACAACCATAGAATAATATATTTTAGAAATATTTCTTCAAATTGAACAAAAACTACCATTTCCTTCTCATTGTATGTTTGCACAGTGTCTTTGAAAACTGTGAAAATATTGTAACATGATGAAACTTTTTAGTTGTTTTAAAAGTTGTATTTATAACCTACAAACCTATAACTGACAAAACTACAGGCATTCAAGATGTCTAATTTTAAATTAGCTTGAAATGTCAGGTGGTGCAGTTGCAATTAATATTACTACAGATCATAAATGCAAAAAAATCAAATGGGAATTAACTGTGTCTGATGCACTGGGGACACTTAAATTGTTACTTTATGAAGATTTTCATTTGGAAAAAATGAAAAATATTATGTGTGCATAATATTATTTCTAAATCATTTTTTGGTTCTACCACTCAACATTTTTCATTTGGTGAAAGTGCTATTTGTCATTCACACACATATGCAAACACTGGACACTTACTTCACCCCTGTAGTAATGGGAAGGTGTGACGTTCCCAGCTTTGATGGTCATCACTAGGAAATGAGAATGCCTGGAGTGGTGCTGGAGAGCTGTCAGCATCCCGTTGGTGACCTGCTAGTCAGCACTGCCACTCACGGCTGGACTGTACCAGTTCAGAATAGGGGGGGTGTGTCAGGCATTCTAGCTGGTTATTTTCTCCTTCGATGTCAGGGACCTCAGTGAGTCCCCAGTGTGTAGCACTGTCTACTTCGTCCTTGGTGCTCTGTCTACGTCTGCGTCTGCGTCTGCGTGAAGCCAGGATGAGCTGATCCGCTTCCCTCTTCCCCCATGATCCCTCCCATCAGGCCGGTCTGTGGAGTGGCCAGCATCCAGCCCGTCATCAGTTCTCAGTGCCCCCTGCAGCCCCACTCAGCCACTCACTTCCCGGCCCCTGGAGGCCCCCCTCGGCTGCCCTCCTGTGGGGTTCCCGCTGGGGACTGCCCGGCCCCGCTAAACCCAGCCTGCAACCTTGCCGTCCAGGCCCAGCCCAACTCCGAGCAGAATGGTATCCTGGACTGGCTACGCAAACTGCGTCTGCACAAGTACTACCCTGTGTTCAAGCAGCTCACCATGGAGAAGGTGGGTGGGGCTCTTATTTGAATTATGGATGAAGAAATTATGGGGGGAGATTGGGTGGGAGGAGTTGGCGGACAGGAGAGGTAGCCAATAATGAGCTAGTGGGAGGAGCTAAGGTGTGATTAACTTGTGGTTGCAGTTACCTCACTCATGAGAGCAACTGCCTCTTAAGGTGTGAGGCTGAACTGCTTCCTCCTGTCTCTGCCAGTTCCTGGCGCTCACAGAGGAGGACCTGAACAAGTATGACCTCACGCAGGGGGCCAAGAAAAAGCTGAAGACCCAGCTGGAACTGCAGAAGTGAGTGGCGCTGGTTTGTTAAAGCTGATGCTCCGGATGAGAGCCGTGGCAGGACAGGGCATGTGCAGGGAGCAGAGCTCAGGTGGGCAAAGCTGGGCCAGCCATTGGGCCGGGCCACGCACGCATCGGCATCAGAGCTCAGCGTAACCTTACCAGACTGCAGAGTTTTACAGTAAAATCCCAAGTCCCCTCTCATTACCCCATAGCCATCCTGCCTGTAACATTTATGCCGTGTTATCCCGACGAAGTCAGAAATTCCGAGGTGCGACACGTCACAACAAACCGTTTCCCGTTCGAGCTACACAACTCGGAACAAACATGGCTGCCTCCGCGAACACGCTGTTATTGTCCTGATCTGGGCACAAAAGTTAATGGAAAGACATTTATTACTTCACGTAAAACACCGCGTGAGATTACATTCATAACTAGTAATACATTTCATAAAATAAACATTTTGAAATATTTATAAAAATAGAGAAACGGTGAAACACTTATTGACTGTGTAAGCTGCCATGTTGAAATTACGTCACAGGGGAAACTCGGACAAAAAATTCATGTATGAGATTCCTTCCAGGGCCCCTGGAGAGTGACTATTGATAGGCGTGACTATGAGAGTGTCTGGGGGCAGGAGCACGCGGCCTGAAATCGCCTAGTCTGTGCCCCAGAGTCACGAGCCGCCTGTCTCTAAGGCTATTGGGCAGAGCGTGATGTTGCCAGCGGGGTGCTGTACCAGGGGCACACTGCGAGTCACCCGTCTGAGGTCCTGGGGGGCGTGGGCCTGGCAGGGGTGCTGTGCTATGCAGGACGGCTTCCCAGCCTTCTAAAGGCCCCAGGCTAATGCGTGTCATACAAAAAAATGCCACGAACTGGTAGAATGTGTCTGCAGGGGGCGGTGGAGGGGGCTCAATTAGTCTGAAGTTTAACATTTTTTTTAGTGGCAATCAGGTTCAGAAATGAACCAACCCCTCCCCCAAACCCCCAGCGTTCCTGTTGGAGTACTGGACTGACAATTGGGAAGGCCTGGTCTAGAGGCCTTGGAAGGGGAGGGGGCTGGGCAGAAGTTGTGAAGGTGCCAGGGGGTGAGCAGCTCACCGTGACCTGAGAGGCGGCGGGGAAGGCCGGCTCTCCACGTCCCGCGTGGCTGCCATGGCCTAGGAGGCAGTGGGAAGGCCGGCTTCTTGTGTGCCGCGTGATGCGCGGTCGCCGTGGCCTGAGAGGCAGCAGGGAAGGCCGGCTCCTCGTGGGCCGTGTACCATGTGTGAGCCTAGCCCTGTAACCACAGAGAGTCTGAAAGGCCCTGCAGGTAAACAAGGCTGCATTCCCATCAGGATACTCTCTGTCTTAACAGGCGCGGCATATTTTTAACTTTAATGGCTCTGTTCTCGGCGCTTTACTGTATGGGTCAGTTTTCGATCCGCTACAACGTGAGATCACATTTACACGAGTGAGCTGCCAATCCCTACCGATCGCATGTGAGGGAAACCGAATCTGCGGCCTGGGTGTTAAAATAGCAGCGGCGGCGCTACGGCTGTCGGAATGCCAGCCACGGGGTCATTAGCGCGCCCATGTGTGCTGCTGAGTCCCCGCTGCGTTGCCTGGACCCGTGGCATGGCGGGAGCCCATCTGGGGCCCACCTGGGTGTGTAGCTCTCTGTAAGCCGGCCTGTCTGTCTCATTCTCCCTACCACTGCCCATCTTAAATGCCCAGTTCCCGAGAATGCAGCACAAACCAGCTGCTTGTCCTGCTCAGGATCGTGGGAACCTTAATTTGGAATCTGTGAAACCGGGCATCATTCTAGAAACAGGTGGACGAGAACAAGATAGTCCCCTAACGAGCTGACCTCTAACAAATGGGCGTGCTGGTTACTCTGAATCACCCCGCCTCCCCGCGTGAAACACCTTTTTGCCATCATGTGTTTTTCCCCGGCGTGCCAGTAGGGAGAAGTCCGAGAAGAGGTATGTACTCCCCCAGTTCCCAGTGACCTGCGGTGGTGTGGCCAGGGTGGCCCCATCCAGCTACATCACGCCCAGCACTGGCAGCGCAGGTACCCTACGCCCTTAACACTCACAGCGTCACAGGCAGTGAGAGATGCGCCCCTAAACACCACCTGTGACCGTGTGTGTGTGTGTGTGTCTGGCTGCTTCCATCTCAGAGCTGCGTGTGGAGGTAGACCGTAGCTTGCACCCTTTCCCTCGGGACAGCGGCTCCTCTTCAGGGTACTCCAGTTCCCCCTCCAGCCCCATGGCCCCCCGCGACGAGGCTCTCGACAGGGTCAAGGCCAGTGTAACCGCAGAGCCGCGCAGACGTAAGTAGCACAGCCCCAGCGCAGAACTCTTAAAAATATAAATTATAGTTTCTATAATACAGTCAGTTTATCTGTGCTGCAGTTCTGTAGTTATTGTGCTCCCAGTATGGGGGATACATATGGCTTTGGGACCGGTCTGCTGCCACCACGCTTGATCCCCTTAGCCTGATAACTCTAAAAGTATTTGATGGACACTGTATAGGTGAAGGTCTTGAACTGATCAAATTTTGAGACAAATTGCACCAAAACGCTGCTTAGTTGCATTAAAGAAAAGGGTGACTGCAGGCGACCAAAAGTATTTCAGGGATACTATTACTGCTGCATAAAAATGTGCATGGGGATCATTTTAAGACCATTTGCCCCAAAAATGCGGCAGCAAAGGAAGGAAACGGCATCTATATATGTCACTTGGTCGTGTGAACACAGTAACTATAAGTACTGGACGGATCTCCTTGCGAACATTTTATAGGCCATGAACTGTGCAAGAGCAGTAGGGAATAGATTGAGTTTAGTTTGTATTTTGGTTATTGTAGCACTCTAATGTACCACAATATGCTTCTTATCTTGCAACAGGGACAGAAACTGGGTCAGAACCTGGTGACAGGGAGCGGTCCTGTGTGCTGCTGAACCATACGGTGCCGAGCGGACCAAACAGACCCACTGCCCAGGTTCTTCCTGTTCAGAACGACGCCTCTTCATCGCCGTCTCCCTACCACCTGCCTCTGCCTCCCCAAGTCCTGCCCCTCCTCTCGCCTGGGCGTGTCCTCGGCCCCCCTCGCAAGGCCCGCCCTCCCCCGCCCCCCCCTGCAGTCCTGTCCCCCCTTTGCTCGGAGGACCGTGCCAAACCCGTGTGTTCCAGCGTGACCATTGGAATGCAGCTGGAGGGCCGCTTTCCCGGCCTGAGCCTGGAGATGGCACCGGCCCTCCTCTCCGACGGCCCCGCTCCCGGAAGCGGCCCCCAGGGGGCGCTGGCGGCTCTGCGGTCCCCTCCGGGCCTGATGGTGGAGACGAGCACAGCCCCGACGGCCACCTCCAACACCCTGCACCACGTGTCACGGCCCCCCCTCCAGCCGCAGCTGTCCCCCTCGGTGCCCCCCGCGTCCCCCCACCGCACGGGACACTTCTCCACCTCCTGGGCAGCCTTCCCCCCCGCCAGCAGTGTTGCTGTGGTGACCGCACCCGAAAGCACCCGCTGTGCAAAGGGCCACGCCGGACCATCCGCCCCCCCCACATCAGGCGCGGTTTCTACGGAGACCAGCTTGGGTGGGGCAGGCGCGCAGCCGCAGGCGTGCGTCTGCAGTTCCTGCGGCTGCAGCGGTAGCTGCGGCTCCTACTGCGCCCTGCCCACCGGCTACGCCGGCTATTTCCAGCACCCCTTCTCGGGCCCCTCGGTGCTCACGCTCGGGCCCCTGCTGCACCTCAGCCCGCTGCTGGCCGGGCACCACCCCCAGCCCCACAGCGCTGCTGCCCCCTTCTCCTATCCCCTGGTGGCGCCGCCGCTGTACAGCGGCACCCTGCCCCACGAGACGCAGACAGGCCTGGTGCTACCGCCCATGCAGGGCTTCCTGGGGGCGGCGGCCAGCATCTACCAGCCACAGGTGGCCGTGGGGAACGGGGGCAGCGAGCAGAAGAAGATGGGCAACGTCTCCTGCTACAACTGCGGAGTGAGTGGCCACTGGGCGCAGGACTGCAAGCAGCCCCTCATGGAATCCGGCCAGCAAGGTAGCGGCCCGGCGGCAGGGTGCGCATCTGCGCCGCTCACTCGCCCAGGCGCCCCTCTCCTCCCGCACACTAACCGGGGCTTTTTCCCCTCCAGGCACCTTCCGGCTGAAGTACGCCCCCCCATCAGACAGTCAGGATTCTGCAGACTGAGGCCTTGGACCGCAGCAGCCCAGACCCCCCCCCCAAAGACAAGCTGAAGCCTGCCGTGTCTTGTCCGGACCATCCCCCACCGCACGCTGCTTGGAGCGATTGCAAGGAGGCTGGAACTTCTCGGGAATGGAGGGGTGGGGTCCGTGTGTGTGGGGGGGGGGCTTCTAATTCTCCTTAGAACCCTTTGTGGGCTGGCTGGCATTGTGACATCACAGTCACTTCTGGGGCAGGGGGTGTCCCCCCGCTGTGCCCTTAACACTCAGGGGCGCTCGCCATCTGAAGCACCTCTGTCTGGTAGACTAGAGCTCACATGGGAATAAAATGGCACAAAGCAAACACAGGACAGGTGTTCAGCCACACGTCGTGGTTCGTGAAGAACTTATTTTTAAAGCTGACTTTATAGAACTACATACTTACAAAATTTTTAAATATACAAATAATTTACATTATTTACAGTCCAGAATATCTATCTATAATAAATGTGTTTTCACTCCAAACTACAACACTCTTGACATGACCAGTATGTGCTGCAGAAGACATATGTGGATACATGTTTGTGTTCATTTAAAACCATTTTGAATTCAACAGTTTTGAAGAACTGGTGAAACAGGCGTGTGGTCAGAATGGTGTGTTGTCAGACAGGCGTGCAGTCAGACAGGCACGTGATCCTGGTGGGTTTCTCATCTAGTCTAAGAGGCTGATTTGAAGCAGCATTCAGTCTGTGGCATTAGAGAAGTCCAACTTGGAATAAGGCTTCTGGACAGCAAAACAAGAGCTTAGGATTGTGGTAAGTGTAATGTGTGTTATTTTATAGTATTAGGCTGGAAGGTTTCACACGTTAACTAAAATAGTAAAACTGCTGTCAGTCAAAAAGATCTGACATTGTAAAACGTGTCATGTGGATCACAAACAGCGGGTGCGTCATGGACTCCTCTCCAGTCAGTACAAGCCAAAGTACTCTGGGAAAATAATCCCATAAATATCTCTGTCCCTAAATTATGCGGGAGTTTCCCCAGCAGTGAAAATCTGCAGCAGGTGACCTTTTCTCCGGAAGCCATTCGGAATTAACTTTACCGGAGAGAGCAAACGGCAAACTGGTTAGGGTCTGTACAGGCATGGCTCACATCCCGC
>JAODKN010000021.1:10283351-10300257 GCA_026774425.1 Petrocephalus zakoni | reverse complement strand
CCGCGCCCCCGCCCGCGCCTGCGCGGCGGCGGGGGGGGGGGGGGCGGGGGGGCGGGGGGGGGGCGGCCCGGCCGCCGGGCCCCCCCGCCCCCCCCCCCCCCCCCCCCCCCCCCCCGCGGGGGGAGCACCTATCCCTTTTCACCTGAACAAATGGAAGTGCTCGACCTTTTGATGTTCCAAGTGCTCTTTTTCGATAACTGACCATCACACAAAGTCTCCTGAGTGGGAACCCCCCCCGGCCACAACCCCCTTTTTCAGCACCTGCCCCTCTCTGCATGCCACTGATTACCAGTGTATTTAATTTAATTTAAATACATATCCATCTATGGCCTTCTGTATATGTGGAAATATCATTGACATGAGTGTGACCTGTCATGAAAATATTCCTTATTACTGCTTATTTATTGTATATCATTTTTTTTTTCACAGGGGAAGACGGAGAAGCTTGTGCGAGATCATGCGACCCTCTGACAGTCGATAGCATCTGAAAGAAATTCAGACATCAAAAATACACAGACATTGGTTTAAAAAGACGACCTGTTTGATTTTATTGTGAGTCTCGAACAGTAGCTAGAAGACAGAGGAGCGGAACAGATGCACATATTACTGTAGTGATGGCTGCCCCTGGTGTCCCCGGAGGCCGGCTGACCTGGAAGCGGCCCTCGCTGCTCCGTTCTGGGGAAGCCTCGGGGGTGCACAGGCCCTGGACCGTGAGGTAGACTGTGACTTGTTGTCAAGGATTTACATTTAAAACAACAAAATCACTAGTCTTCCACATTGTCCAGCGCCGAAGCGGCACGGGCGGAATGAAACGTCTCGCTTGAAGTCAAGCACTGACTGTGGTGCACGGTGATTAATGTAATGGTGAGTTTCTTTGCTGAAGGTGGAACCTCGTCTGCCGCTCTGCCGGCGTGTCATAGAGGCAGCTTCAGATCGCTTACCGTCGGGTCACGACTCCTCTGTCCTTCCAGCTTTCTCCAGCACCTGTTATTGCAATTCTGACTCCCGCATATCCCTTCAGTCATCATCCCGCACCGGGTGCAAGGGTGCATGGTGCCAGCTCACCAGTGGGGCCTGTCCAGGGCGGCACGCGGCAAGGGTGCATGGTGCCAGCTCACCAGGGGGGCCTGTCCAGGGCAGCACGTGGCAAGGGTGCATGGCGCCGGCTCATCACAGGACTTTTTTTAGAGTAGATTGCAAAAGTAATGAAGGGGGGAATGTTTATAGCGTAATATGTTTCAACAAGTGAAACTTTATAATGTTTGTATGAATGTGTCCCTGCTTTGGTGTTTGGGCATCATCACTGGGTCTGTCAAACTGCCATCCAGGCTTTGGTTAGCCGTGGAAGCTAAAATCTTCCCCACTGTCCACCTTCCACCCATAAAGCCACAGGGTCTGGCATCTGCATGCCCCCTCTGAGAGTGGCTCCCGCCGGCCACTGCCTCTGCCTTTTCATCTCCAGAAGCTGTCACCTGCGTCCTCTCCCTCCAGATACACTGAGTCCCAGGAAATTGGAGGATGCAGCTGATTTAATCACTGGGCTTCCAGTTTAATAAAGCAGATTTCCGGGAAGGGGGTGACCCAGGGAGATGCAGAACCCTGTGCCGAAGACCAGCCCATGCTGTGAAGGACACCGGTGGCGAGCGGAGTGGTCGGCCCCATTTATTAGTGTCCATCCAATACAGCCGGAGACACGCAGGTATCCACGGCGACGTGACGGCCCACAAATCTTACACCAGATGTAAGCGTGATGAAAAGGACAGGGAATCCATTCGAAATCCACCAGCCTTTGTTGGCTAGATCAGACAGATCAGGTCAGACACGATGTTTATGGCTGTCACATGACCAGACAGACCTATCAGGCCTGTTTCAGCAGCGGAAACAGAGCTGAAATGTACAGATTGACCTGTGGCTGCGAACGTACCCATGTGCCTGTTTAACGGTTCATTTCGCCATTTCGCGTGAGAGCGACATGCCGCTGGAAGGCATCTAGGAGTCGAGACGCTCGACAGGGAAGTCAAGAGCTGCTAACGATGCGTTTAAACGCTGTTTCGATTAGCAGCCAGGATGAAGACACCATCTGGGGAAGATGTAACTGACGGAGAAGGACGTGTGTGGGCTGTTGGCTGCGGTCCCCGGCCCTACGGTGGCCTTCTAGGGACACGCCGTGGTGTGAGAGGCGGGGAATGAATTGGCCCTCTCACCTGGAGCCTGACACAAGCCCATGTGTGAGCCCTGCCTACGCCTCGCACAAACGCAGCCGTCTGGTACGTGCGATCGGCCAAAAGCGTGAGTGTTTCAATGAAGGCGCAGAGAGGCCTTGAGCCCTTTGTCAGCTCCCACGGAGAGCATTACATACTCCCGTTCATGGCCCCTGAGCTTTTCACTGCTACTTTTCAGAAAATACAAGTATATTTATCAGGGTTGATACTGGAGAATCGGCTTGCTCTTTAGTGTAGGTGGTCAGTTTTATGCCTGTTAAAAAATTCAAAAATGTGCAAATTAACCTCTCCCCCATGCGTTCCTTAGTCTGTCTCATTTCGAACCTGCATGACAACTCACACGAGCTGCGCCGGCCGCTGTCTTTCCACCTGGCAGGCGAACTCCACAGGAGTAGCTACAGATATCCATCGTGAAGATAGAGCAGCTGACAGCGGCAGGGGCTTGCTCCTTCTGCTGCGTGCCCAAATGCTTGCATGTTCCGTGCCTGTCTGGTCATTTGTCGCTGCCGGCACACGTGTGCGTGTCCAGCCCCCACCTGACAATGCCGTGGGGGGCTAGCGGCTACACTGGGCCACTCTGATCGTCGATGGCTTGGGTTACGCCCATTCATTTTGTATAAGGCCCTGCTTGGACTAGCACACACAAAGAGGCCCTGACAATGGGCTGGAATCGTGACAGGCGGCCATTGTAGTGAGTGACAACACAATTCTCTGCTCTGAAGGGAAGGGTCATTAGTAACTTAGGCTGGTAATATATTACTTTAGAAGCCTGACTGTGAAGGGAAAATTAACTTGGATCAAATGTGTTTTTCTTATTTAAAAATATATTAGCTAAAATCGGTCGCTCTGTCCGCTTGAATACAGGTGACGCCTTTGCCAGGGGAAAGTCTGACTCTGCATGTATTTATATATTTACTTATGATTCATGGACAAAGAGGAAGAGCAAAGTGGTGCCGGCCTGTAGCAGCCCGTTCTTACCTCCAGTCGGCCTCTTGCTAGAAATTATAGTCCGACTCTGAATAGTAATGCATTATTAAAGTGCATTAAATGATGCTCTCCGGTTGAGATGGGTGCCTTTCAGTTCGTATAATTAGAGATGTGGAAAAGTGTCTCGGCAGTGGGAAACAACTTCAAATTCCGTCCCCGTGTCGGCTAAATGAAGACCAATTCTCCGTTAAAGTGCCAATGCCTCATGGCAAAATTATTTGTTTAATTAGCCCACCCCCCCCAGTCGATAGACACACAGTAATAATTAACGTTCAGGTGTCTTTTCTCATTTTCCCTTGGATAAAATGGACATACCTTAAAGGGACACGGCTGGTCGTTTCCGAACTCAAATAATTTCCTTTTTAATTAGAAAAATAAGTATGTTCACATCATCGCGTACTTATGAAGTCGCATGGACGTTTAAATCCGTGGTATGAATTTGCACTTCAAGGTAGGGTCTATATTTCATTAAAATTCATGCTCCCTCCCCCAACGCCATGGCACCAGACCCCCCCATGGCAGATCGTGGAGGGCTGACCGAGGGTCGATTTGCATAATTGCTTCACACTCCTCAATCTCATATCCTGTTTCCATCACAGGTGGAAGGAAGGTGGGGATGAACGACATGCTGGAGCCCAACTTAAACTTCAGAGGTGATCCTGAGCTTTAACCTTCTCTAATAGGGTGGTTCCTGAACTCCCACAATGCACCATGATACACCGATGGCACCCAGCATCCACGGGACCCATCTGAGCCTCTGAAGACAGCAACGGGCTAATTTAACCACCATGCACGCAAATTACCATCCACATTTTGGGGAATTGTTTGTGCCTTTAACAATAAAAACCACAAAACCGGCAAAGCAACAAATATCCACATCAAATTTGGGGGGCACGGCGGTGGTGCGTTTGAGGCCGTGGCTCTCCTCCTCACAAGAAATGAGATGAAATAGCTAATGAGTGACAGATCCCACTTTGCATTTCCCTGTTAGCTGTACTGCGAAGCTAGGAGCTGTGCCAACCATGCTGGCTCTGTGACTGAATTCCCCCCGGAGAGGACTCCTGCTTACCATGCTTGAGATTTCTACTCCCTGCCTTGACAGGAATGTGCTCTTCAGAGATCAGAAAGTGGTCCAGTCTCCTTTGCTTGCTTCTTGCTAAATAAGAGCGAATAGGCACTTTTAAACATCCATTTATCGTCAATGCAATATTATTTGAGTAACAAACACAAGCAATCTGTTGACAAACATTACAATATTCTACGTGCCAGTAACTTTAGACCACTGTCTTTCGGTGAATCTCCACTGTTATCAGTTATCCCTGCTACCTTGAGGGTAAAAGATAATCTCCTTTGTAAGATACAGCTGCTCTATTTTAAAATGCTGATAATCTTAATGGGAAAATTCCCTTTATACTGCGGGAAGGTGGAGGTTTGGTGAGCAGCGTAAATAAGGGAAGTGCGGGCTTCACGACTCCCCTCTCTTCCTGGAAGAGATGCTGAGCTGCCGGACGGAGGAAGTGGCTTTCCACAATCTCCACCAAAATGTCAGAGGGACACTCTGCGAGGGAAGCCCAGCTCCGTAAGCCACACCCCCTTCAGAGTCCAGACGCCGGACTCTGTGCCAGTCACCGGCACCAAGCAGAATTAATGACAGCAAATGTGTTTAGCAGAGAAGCTCGGCATAGTCCAAGAGTCTTTCACGCGTCAGCCCAGATTAGGTCTCTCTCTAAATGGCTGGTGGAGTGGCTCGGCACGAACGAGACATGAATGCAGGGCCGCACGTATTTTTACGTCATTCATCGCCGACTAAGGTGCGATATGTGGTAATAGCTGACGGGCTTGCTGTTGCTCTAAGTGTGACGGGAGAGCGAGTCCGTCAGTCAACAAAGCGGACAGATTTTCAGTAATGAAGGCTGGTGAGACGCTATGATTTGTGGTAATTGCTTTGACTGGGGCCAGCTTAGCCACACTTAATTAGCTAAGCACTGTTGTTCTCCCAGCAGCCCTCTGGGGAGCGGCCTTTTCTCTTTCTTTTTTTTTCTTTCTTTTTGCACTGCAGGCATCGGAGGGTCGCATAGGTCCCGGTTTTTCCTGCCTCTCTCTGCTCGTCACCCCCCTGCCAGTCGTATGGAATGTACTGTGGAGACGGGCTTCCTCTCGCTCTGCCGTGGCCGTGCTTGGCTGCAGACACTTACTATTTCACCAAGAACTTCCTCATGCGGTTAAAGAATCCCACATAAAATCCGCTCACACGCATCCACCCACTGTCACAGTAACAAATGGTTTTTTTTCAGTTATTTTTTCTCCACCATAAATCCTTCATCTTTTTTACGCCGGCAGGAGCAGAAGGAGCCGTTTGACTAATCGAAGCCTGAGCTGCTAATTCACGTGGCATAGGTCACAGCAGCCACACTGACGGTCCCCGGTGCATTTCCTCATGCGCTAATGCCTCTAAAGGCACCACTGCATGTGCAGCAGAGAGGGAAGGGCGACTGCAGGGGGAATAACAGAGCCGCGCGTGTGTGTCTGTGTGTGTAGGGTGGGGGGGCAGCCATCTTTAATGGAAGCAGAGTGGACTGCTTACAATGCTTCTGAAGGATCTAAGACTTCTGCTCCCATGGTGAGGCAGGTGGGTAAGCACTGGTTTGGCGGGGGGGGCTTAGTGCTCTGACCCCCTGAGGGGGGGGAGTAAGTGAGCAGAGGGGTTGTTTTGGGGGGTGGGATGACTCAGACCCCTTGCTGGGCACCGCTCCACAACTCAGCCTGGGATCACGCCCCATCCGCCCCCCTCCCCCCTAACGCTGGGTCGAATGCTCTTCCTCCTGCTTCCTGACAATTGCACTATTTTTTTTTTTTTGGACTGGCATCGGCTTTGTGCCGCCCTTTGTGTATCCGAGTGCAGATTTGTACAAAAAGCCCTAGCAACGCGAGGACGGCGCCTAGACGCCACACCTGTTCCATCTGTGCAGCCACTTCCTGTTGTGCGCCTGTTGCCAACGCAACCAAAAATAAGCCCGGTCAGAAAATAAAGACCTGCGGTTCTGTATGGTGCATATTGGGCTCAAGAATTCCAGTCGAATTTTTGGGTACAGATGCACGCTGATGAAAAAAAATAAAAATGAATGAAAGATTTACTGCATTGAATTTACTTACATTGCTGCTGTCAGGAAGTTCAGGGTTTCCAGAGAATACTGCGTTTGCTCCTTGTTCTGTCAGGGATCTTAAAACATAAGCATGGACAATGCGGTAAGGCTAAAGTAGAAGCAGCATGAAGCACTCTGAACATCAGATACACAAAGTGGCAGGGAAAGGTCGCGGTGGGTCTGCCAGGGACAAAAAGCATGCAGATTGAAAAGTAGGTGCTGGCTGGAACAGAACGTTTGGGTTGCTTGGATGCACCTGAAACCCGGCTTCCGGACATCACTTCTTTCCCTGTGATTTAGTTTTACAATCTTTCAGTACAGTAACTCCCTCAGTCCTTATCTGGGCTGTTGCTAGGCACGGCTCCTTCAACATCTCAAGAGGAGCATTCTGTCTGTGAACACAGCTGGGGTCTCTCTACCTCCAGAGGAAACCCCCAGCTACGGAACACCGGTGACCTACGAGCAAAGGTCCTGGAACACAGCACACAAATGGCACATCTAGCCACTCGGCTCCAAATCCAGCAGGCCGGGCAGTTGCTGTGTCTGCATTCAAAAGCTCACTGGCTACTTGTTGCCATCCAGGACGTTGACACTTTTGACAGTTTATATAATGTAATTGGAGACTGGAGGTTTTTAAGTCATTACTGCAATGACTTATCTTGACTTTGTTTTCAGCATTTGGGAATCACTGAAAATGTTAAAAACTCTGTGGGACACATTTTATTCTGTTATTTATCATATATTTATCTATAATAAATAACATTTATATGCTGTGAATTTAATAGCAGTGATTTCTGCAGTAAAGCTCGTGCCGCCATGTGTGGACTGGTCATCCCTGCTGAAAAGATCAAGTCATCCCCTTATTTTCAGGCATCACCCCCTCGATGCCCCCGGGGCCCCTGGCAGAGTGACATGGCCTGACACTGTGTGCCCCACTTGGGCCCCTCCCATCACGGAGCTGCTATGGCTCCCTGTGTTTTGCTTCAGTCCTGCCAACGGGCCCCTCTCTCACCAGCCCAGCCAGTGCTGAGTGGACACCATGACCCAGTCTTGGCATTCTGGGAAGGCCTCCATGAATGTGTATGTCTCTGTGTGTCTCCCCACCTCCTGGTCATATCTGGGTCTGTTTTCCTACAATAATTAATATCTAATTATCCTCCAAAGGGACAATGAGGTCCCATCCAGAGCACAAGAGGAGGAGCGATGCTATCCTAAAAGGGCAGCAAATAGCACCCCAAACAATATGTTAGACTGTTATGAAAATATGCTTCCATGGAATTATAATGCTTAATATGCTTCCATGGAATTATACTGCCATGGCAAGTCGTTCTATGTGCTGCACAAAAAACATCCACCTGGATACATTTGGTTCCCTACAAGGCAGTAAAAGAAAAAAAAAACATTACGAAGATTTGATCTTCTAAATCGTCAGCCAAGCAAATAAGGATGCGGCTCCCGTTTTCCCTGAAGTGGAAGGAACAAAGATTTCAGCAAGAGTCTGTCTGCCAGCGGGACCGTTCCTCAGCCTGTCAGTGACTGCGCCGGCGCCCGGCGAGGGTGCGCAGTCCCGCTGAGGGGGCCGGCCCGAAGGCCGCCTGCGAGCCTCCGGCGCGGCGCTCCAGCCGCCTCCCCTGCCGCTGGACGGAAGCAGGTCAGCGGCAAATTTTGCAACCGAATGCTGCTGCTGCTGCATAGACCCACAAACCACTAAACCTACTTCTGAATGCTGCAGGAATATTCCCGATCATTCGCAATGTAGCGAAACACGTTTTGGAGATATAAATATGCCTGAAGATGATGCCTTTATAGAACTCACTCATACACAGCCCGTCTCCTCTTAAAGCAATCTATTAAAATATCTAACAGACTAAACGGTCAATCTGGGGGAAAACACGTCAGCATCGCCTAAATACGTACCAATAAATATCTTTTAAATAATCCTTAAGAGAGAAAAGATGCGCAATCGTCCCCTTATACTTACATTGACATAATATATTTGACCTCATGAAGAAATTGATGAAATGTTCCAATGTCTGCATGCAATCCTCTTCGATAACAAACAACTAAAAATGTTGCTTTTATTCCTGCGTTTACATCGAATGTATCCGTCATTTCTTCCGCAAAGTCAATTACTTAGATTCATGCCTGAGGAAATAAACATTGCATGCGACTCGTCGTAATTATACCGGAAAATTCTGAGCGCATATCACCAGCACCACAATACATCGATCAGGGTAAAATTCAGAAGACTGTCTTACTTTTTACAATTGCAACGCTACTCGTCTAGGAGAGACTAAAATATTATTATTAAATTTTGACTGGATTTTCGGAAAGAAGTTCACTCCTAGCTGTTGGTACCCTTTATCCGTTTGTTTGATTAGCATTTATTATCATTTTCCCATTTAAGAATGCAATAAAAAAAGCCACTTTTACCCCCCTAATGCCGCCTTTGCGGATTAGTCAGATAGGCGAAAGCTTATTCTGTTAGTATTTTAATTTCACTTGAGGATTCCGGTGAAATGCAGCACACTCCAGACTCTCGACGCCAACACAACGAGAACTTTTAATGTAAAAATTAAAAAAAGAAACAACTGAAAACTTCTGCTAAATAGACAATTTACATTTTCAGTTGGTCTTCTCTGGCCAAAAAGCACTTTAGGCATTACGCATCCGGTATGCGAGACCCAGGATACCTGGCTCGACAACGGGCCACCTAACAAGGCACCTTCCATGTGTACCACACCGGCTAAGGCGGCCAGATTTCAGGCTGCGTGGGTGCGCGGGTGTGCGGGCGCCAGCGTCGTTTCGAAGAGGCGTGGGGGAGGGCGTATCGGGTTCCAAATAAATCATTAATTTACTAAAATAGCCCAGGGAACTTGATTACCTACCTAGGCTTACTGCAAGCGACTACCACGAGGTTTCTTATGCTACGCGGCGTAACGGGAGCTGTCCGACGCGGTGGTGCTGAAGACGGACGGCGAGCCGGCGGCGTTCTCGCCCCCTTGATGGAAGGGCTCTAAGGCCAGCCGCTCCGTCATTCTGTCAGATTAAATAACAAGGCCAATAAAGCCATGCAGTAAAATTTCAAGATTTAAAAGTTTAAAATATTTGTTTGTACATTTCTTTTTAAACTTTAATTGTTTTAATTAAAAATGAAAACGTTGCATTTTATATCAAGGAGAAGAAGAACAGGAACAACAACAGTAGTAATAATAATAATAATAATAATAATAATAATAATAATAAATAACAGCCTAAATTCCGTTTTATCCGAGTCGTGCCCCGTCAATAATACAGCTAATATCGGCAACGTCGTTGGCTAAAATCTGTTGGGAATTATTATCAATGAATCAATCAGTAAAATGCTTTTTGAAATTTACCCAAGAACCATAATCAAAATGAGTATAATTGCGAGATTGTGTGTCTGTGTGCTGGAATACCCCGGTGTGCTTGTTCATATTTCGAATTCCGCTATAATTCCTACGAAAAACAGTTCATATCAACGTGGTATTTAATTATTTCACGTTTTAAGGGCATTACACGCGCGTTTGTTTGATTTTGACTCAACGAAGTTTGTTCTATAGATTTAAGACTAAAGGTAGGCAGACCATTTCCCCTGGGGTTTTTATTGCCATGACGGTTTCCTTTAATTTTTTCAGAATTAATAATATTAGAAGCCATAACTTTAATAATACAAACAACGTAGGAGCTTGCTGACCCAGAAAATAAAAATGTAATCATCCGTGAAGACTAACAACTCAATCTATTACCATAAAACGTGACAGGAATTTTCTTTGCCCGAATTTCTACTACTACTGCAACTACTCGAGGGATTTTCGGCATGGGCATTTGCACGCACGCGGGCAGTTGCACACACAGGAGCATTTGCACACGCACTAGCATTTGCAGGCACACGAGCATTTGCACACAGACGAGCATTTGCACACACACGAACATTTGTACACGCGCACGCACACGCACACACACACACACACGGGCATTTGCACACACACACGGACAGTCACACAAACGGACATTTGCACACACACACACACACACACACACACAGCTGTACACTACGGGCATTTGCACACACACGCACGCCGGTACCTCTGGATCCAGAGCGCGGAAGGCGCCTGCTCACCGAGCGGCCACGTCTTTCAGGCTCGCTATATATTTAGGACATATTGAGGGGAAAAGTGACAACGAGCAGTTCACAAGGACATCATGTGATATACCATAGAAAACACGTGGATTCGGCCGAGAGGGCCGATATTGAATTTGTCAAGGGTAACTATAACAAAGTACTTTTTAAATCAAATTACTGTCATTCGATAAATACAACAGGCACGTTTTGTGGGGGTGCCTTTGGTATAATCAATAGAGGCCTTGATCCATTGTCATGGCATTAATACGTTTATTTTAATGGCGCCATGCACAGACAGTAATGATTACAAATGGTTCCTTGCACAAGGTCACCTAATTCCTAACAGTATACGTATATATTAGATTGCAATGTATGGTAATGTAAAATACACTGTCCATTACTTCTGCTTCCACAGGCATACGCATTGCAATTATGCAGTTCGTTTTTGCATATATGTGATATAGAGGATATGAAAAATAACACAAGTTCAATAAGGCTCAAGAATTCCAGCATGAGGGTTAAATAAAGGATTAAATATCAGAGGTGAATCGAACAACTTCTGCTTTCTACTTGTTGCTCTGTCCAGCATCCTTTCCATCATGAACTTCGACACTGCACCTTCTTTCGTGTTTGCAAGGATGTCAGAACCGAAGAGGATACAGATATTCACTCGAAAGGCATGGCCACTAAAATCTAATCCTGCAAATCTACTAAATTATACTTGCATATAAAAATGTGTTGCTGGGAATAATTTCTGGAATGAGAATATTGCCTTACCTGCCATATTCGGCTGGTTCTCGTCGCTGGTGTAGCCGGTATTTATTTGTAAGTTATTTGCCGGTGGGAAATTCGTGGCGCATCTTCAGTGGGATGAAGATGCGTCGATCTGATTTGTGATGATCGCGAAAGGACGGTGTTGGGATAAAACGCAAAGCGAATCACATGGACGCGCGCCTCCCCTCCCCCATTCTCGGGCGTCCTTTCTCTCTATCCGCTCGTCCTTTAACGCTGCCTTTCTCCCTGTCATCATTTAGAAAAATAAAGAGAGAGAGAGGGGGAGAGAGAGAGAGGAAGAAAAAAAAAACAAATCGTGCTTTTCTGGGTGTCTGTATGTCTCCGTCTTCGTGCCGGCTGCTCGCAGCAGAAACCTTCGCTGGAGATGACAGCCCCCCTTTATGCCATGTGCTGAAACAAAAGCCACAGCTGCAATTTTAGCGACAGCCCTGCCTCTTTAAAGCGGCGCTCGTCCCACAGGTGGCCTGTCAATTTCACAGCGGTCCATGAGGTCATCGCACGGAGGGAGAGAGACCACCCTTCTTTCAGAACAAAAGTCCCCGGGGACCCGCTGGAGACGGCATGCCCACTATAGCTAAAATAATAATAATAATAATAATAATAATAATACAGCGTAATGAGAAACGGTTAAACCGTGCATTTCGGTTTCGAGCGAAACGAGTACCTCTGAATCGATCCGGTCTCTTTCTGCCCGTGCTTTTTTGCAATCTGTCTTTCTGACACACATTTTTCAAATGATCTTCTGCAGTAGGCCATAAAAGAGCGAATCACGTTTTACTGCACAAAGTAGTAAAATATTTTATAATTTGTTCGTTTACATTTAGACAGGGATTCATATTTATTGGGAAATACACAGCTCTCATGTGTGGGAGAGATTGGAAAAGGAGAAGCTTGAGGAATCTCAATGTTTCTGCCATCTAGGGAGAGCTGGTCCGGTGTCCAGTGGGTGGGGGGCAAGCAGCTGCCCACATGGGAGCAGCGTATTGGGGGTTGTGGGAATGCCATCTGAAAACTTCCTTATTTACAGTGTGTTGGCAGTGATGTGAGGCAGCAGAATGCCGCAGGTCGAGTGACAGGCAGAGGAGATGGTCACAGTGCACCCGTGCTGCCTGTAAGAAGAAGCCTACACACAACTCTCTCCTTCACCTGGAATACAAACGGGGCAGAAAAGCGTCATGGCAAACCTCCGGGGAAAAAATGCAGAGTTATTTGCAGGTGGCGGCAGGTTGAAAACACAAGGCTGTCTGATCAGATGGTGTTTTTAGAGAACCTGTTTCGGTGATAAACGCTCTTGTTCAGTTGGGTTACTGACAACCAATTAGGGCTGACGAAGCGAATGCTCCTGAAGCTCCTGAATGCCCTCACGCTGCCTGTGTTATGTTTCACAAAGATATGCAGCCCTTAAGCAAAGCACTTCTTCAAACAGGCTGATCTGTTTCAGCAAAATTAGAAGGCAGTCGTTGGTTAGGGATGGTCTAAAAGCATAGCATGGCTCCGATTAAAAATCGGCCCTGGACTCTGGGGGCCCCTACGGCCCTATGGTAAATTTTTCCAGTGGGGGAAGGTCCCACAATAAATTTTGCTGACAGATAGGGTGTGCCAGAGAACCAGTCCAGCCCTGTCGAAATGTGAATGATTTTGTCAATTAAGAACGTTCAGTCAATTTAAATTTTAAAAGGTAATTTTTATATCTGTGACACCCTCCAGATGTTTCAGGGTCAGTCCTGTGCCAGTGTATCAGAGGGACATGTATAACTTTGGCCTTGAGGGGGCACAGTACTTTGTAGAGGCCCCAAAACCTACAGTTGGGTACTCATGTGGCCAAATCTACTGCATCACCCCCCACCCAATGTACATGGGACCTCTATTGCTCCAGATTGATGAAGGTGTCGGGCTCAAGGTGACATTTCTAGCTGTACCCTGGCCCTGTGATGGAGCTGAGCTTCCTGAAGACTTCGGCGTCACCTGAACTGATGACACTTCCTCAGCAGAGCGCTGTGCCACAGTGGTGAGCTGTCCTCAGAAAGAGGCCTATCCTCTACAGTGCCACCATATTCTCCACCCAGTCCAGTCTGCTTTTGAGGGGGGCCCCCATGTACTTGTAGCTACATCCCCCCTGTGGACCCCTTGTGACCTGGAGAGCAGACGGGGTCACCGGCTTTACCCTGACGTGATCATTCCCCAAACATGGGGACCGGTGTGACGGTCCTGATGCAGCTCCTCTTTGCACAGACCTGCCACCTTCTAACGCATCCATAGCTGGAAGAACATATATGTTAATGGGGGTTTTGCCTAAACCACATTCAAGTTCGCAATGACATCGTGCACCATCAAATATGTGCAACAGTATTTATGCAAAATAATTCACAAAGATGCAACTTTTGTTGAAGTGTGTGATAAATAGTATCCAAAGCACAATTACATTAAATGATAAATAAATGAAGGCACTGTTTTTCTGGGGATGATTGATATTAAATCAACGAAAATAATATATTACGTAAAACTACACAAAGCGGCTAATTGCTGCATCATTTGAATGTGTTCTTGCACATTGTTCCCTTTCAGACTGAGATGCTGCCAGTTTGGGTCGGGCTTCCCGTTCCTCCCGCATGGAGGAACTCGCACCCTTCTGGCCATGCACGCTTTAGGAAGAAGCTGCTGTCTTACGTCAGCTCTAACGGCAACATGTAGTTTTCGACAGACACAAAGTCATTAGTAATTATAAACGTTTGCTCTTAACATGCTTTGGTTTTATCTCCCTTGCATGTCCTGCTTTGTACCTCTCACATTTTGCCTAAAACAGCAAAATAAGCAATTGGATGTGTTATGAATGAGTATTAAGGCCCCTGTGCCCCGAGCGTGTGTTTCCGTGGAGATGTTTGCATGCAGGAAGGTCTCCTAAAGAGACCTGTCATTGTGTGTCCTCGTTTCTCTTGTCGCTAACGTAGGTTGGCAGCAGAAACCTGTTGCTAACAGCCAGAAATTATGGAAGAGGTGCCATCGTGGTGTCAATAAATAATAATAACACTGATAATAATGTAACTGGCTTTTCCTCCAGGCTGTATCCGCGCCCTGTGTCCTGTGCTGCCTGGGATAGGCTCCAGGTCCCCTGTGACTCTGACCAGCTGAAGCATTTGAAAGATGGATATCAGTGTGAATAATAATACTTCTATATTAGTAACCCTAAGCCTTTCAGGATTTCCATGGATTTCTATGTCTGATTTGCTATAGCAGTGTAGCTGCATGTGCAGCACGATGACCCAGCATGCATCAGGGGTTTCGACCCCGCTTGGGCCGTGCTCCACACCCGTCATGGCATCTGGGCCAACCAGAGACTTCAGTTTGTCCAAAGCCCCCCAGTTACAAACCGTTACCTGGATGGGCGATTGCTGAGAATGGACACCTGCAGATTGGGGGGGGGGGGGGGCGCATGCCTTTCTGTGTCAGAGGTCCTGCCAGGGTGTCTGGCCCCATGATCAGCATTAAGAGACTATTATTCTGACTACGACTGGTGAGGCAGCACGGGGACCGCTGATGTTGCACTCTTGCGCTGCTCCAGACGCTCGCAGACGCATAATGCTGGCTGACAAACGCTTATTACCGCCGTACAGCGGCTCTTTCCAAATATTTACAATTGGCACAGAAGCCGCCGCGCGTCTCATGTGCTTATCCAGGAGGGCTGTTTTGTCAGTCGGCCGCGCGGGGCTCGCGTGGGGCTTGAACGGCCTGATAAAAGGCTTGTTTACGCGTCAGGCAGGAGCGGCAGGGTCGGTGCTGGCAGATGTCCGTATCAGTGTTACACAAACCGGCACTAAGGGGCCCCTATTTGCCTATGAAGGCTATAAGTAATTCATTTTGTTCAGTGAGACGGCGCATCTGTTCATTTTCTCCCAGGCTACGGGGATCCCTGCCGCATCCGGGGCAAAGCCTGGCTTCTCCGGGTATGCGCTCGGCCACCCCTTGGCGGTTTCAAGGCGAGGCACGTCGCCTGGTACGGAGGGGGCACTGGGCCAGGAGGAAGGGAGAAAAGTGGCGCTGAAACGGCAGGCCACAGGCATGGCACCACATTCTCAAATCTGATTGCGGACAGAAGAACAGACAGTGCACTTTTCTCTTCGGCTGCGCCTGGAGGCGGCAGAAATTGCGGCAAAGTGGTTTCCGCAGGGCCGTGAGTAACGTTAATGCTCCTTCGGCTGCCCCCCGTAACTCGCCCCCTCCGGGGCAAGAGGGTGATTCAGCCTCAGCAGGCCTGGGGCCTGCAGCACTTGACCTGGGTCTGCCTGCTTTCAGGCTGTGCATTAGTTTCAAAATGACCACATGATTTTGGCGGAAATCACTTTTATATTGCCACCGAGCCAGAGCCGAGGCCGGGCTCCTGGGGGCCGCCGGGGCCCCTGTTGCTTTACGCCGCTCTCTGCACAGACACTGCACAGTGGGCCTTCAAAGCTGGAGCTCAAGGAAAAGTGCACACGTACACACACACACACACACACACACACACGTCCATGTATGCACGTTCATTATGGGGGCATAACCCTGATCCCGACTGTGACACCCTTAACCCCTACCCGGCCCTAACCTTAAGCATAAGCAACAAAACATTTTTAGTTTTTTGATTGCAGACAGATTTTTATGTAATTGAAGTTATCCTTTTGAAGAGAAAAATGTCCCCACAAGGTAAAAAAAAGCAGGTTTTAATCACATTGTGGGGACATTGCGTCCCCACACCGTAATAATTACAAAGCCACACACACGCACACACATACATGCACACGCACACACACACGCACACACACACACACACACACACACGCACACACACACACACACGCACACACAGGTGAGGAATTGGCCAGCCTGTGAAGAGCAGCTTCTCCCGGGAGAGCACGCACATGTACAGCCATGGCGGTGTCTGCTCAATGGGAGTGATCGCATGCATCACGGCGTTAAAGCCCAGAGGGGGCAGAGCTCTGAACTGCGGGGGAGCGACACCCACAGATGCGGTCGGCCGTCAGCCACAAACCCCCATGCGAGGTGTATGTGGGCTGTGTCACACACAGCTGGCAAGGGGGAGCAGTGGGTGCAGCACAGTAACCTGTGTGTGTGTGTGTGTGTGTGGGGGCGCCTCTTGTAAACAGTTCCCGGGAATAAACATGCAGCGTGACCAAGGAAACCTGTGTGGTTACTGTCAAGGCTGAAAAGACATGGGCTAGAAAATCAAACAGACACAAGCAGAGCGCAGATCAGGAAAGCACCGGGAGCCATGTAGAACACCAGCAGCCCCCCCACGCTGCTCAGTGCAGCCCCACCAGCACCTCACACACACACACACAGACACACAGCCTCAGCGTACCTGTCTAAATGGGGACCTTCCATTCATTTCTATGGGAAAAACTCAAATCGCAATCATGACAACCCAGTCCTAACCTTAACCATAAGTAACCAACCCAAATACAACACTTTGGCATTTTTAGTTTTTTGATTCCATTCACAGATTTTAATAAAATTTAGGTTATCCAAATGGGGACCTGAAAAGATGTTCAGGTTTTAGCGCACTTTGGGGACACTTTGGGGAACTCCTCCCCCTCCCCCCTCATCCACCCCCTCCTCTC
>JAODKN010000021.1:10202210-10217809 GCA_026774425.1 Petrocephalus zakoni | reverse complement strand
CCCCCCCCCCCCCCCCCCCCCCCCCCCCCCCCCCCCCCCCCCCCCCCCCCCCCCCCCCCCCCCCCCCCCCCCCTTGTCACTCAGACCCTGTTTTTGGGTTCTCTCTCTAGGGACACGGATCATGAAATCCATTAAGTATTAGGGTCGCTGTAACACCACCACTCTTAGAGCAGTTTCATTTTTTTGTCTTTTTTATTTGTAACATTCACATACTCTATACTTGAAATACTCAGTTATACTCAGTATAGTGTTTAGTGAAATGCTTGGTTAGTTAAGAGTGTTTTAACAGGAAATAAATGAACAAAAAATATTACATACTGTAAAGCAGAACATTAAACATTAAACATCAGGGAGAGCCCAGCAGATTTCTCTGTAAAGGCAATGCCTTCTGGTCTTAAAATCAGGTCATTCATAGAATGAAAAGACATAACATTTTGGGAGTAGATGGGGTAGATACTTTGTTTATTTGTTAATATTGTGAATATGTAAAAATAAATCATGGATATTTTGATTGCATCATGAACTTACGGCATCCTATCCTGTAAAGGTCATTCGACTGTTTGAGCATTTTACAATAGTCAGACCTTACTGCATGAAGTCAGTTTGATCGTGACGTGGAGATTGGCATTGCCAGCCTGGACACGGAGTCTATGCCAGCGAGACGCAGTGCTGGAGCAGCCACATTGCTGGATGCTCACACTTCTTGTGCCAAAGCGCCAGGCAGTCCTGTAATTTAAGGCCAGGCCCGGGGTGGCGCTGTGGAGCAAAGCTGCTCATTTATGAAGTGTGGTATAGATATTATATTAAAAATCATTTTAGTAAAACAAACCATGCAATATGTACTTAGAGTATGCAAGGACATAAACAGATCTGTAACAGGATGTCGTCAGCAAGCCGACAGAGAACCGAAATGCAAAGCCGAAGTCGGTGTCAGAAACTGTAGCATGGGTCAAATAATAGCCTGAAGATTAATCCGGGGGTGGTGTGGTGGGGTGGTCCCTGGGCACACGTATGGTCCCTGGGCCAGCAGGACACTCTGCCGTTCAGAGAGGGAAAATGGGATGCACTAGGATGTGGTACTGGGAGTGTGGAGGACCGTTCATGGGGGACTGGAAACAGGGATGTGGGGGACTGGGCATGGGAGACTGGGAGTGTGGGGGATCGGCATGGGGAACCGGGAGTGTGGGGGACCGGGAACGGGGGACTGGGCACGGGGGGATGGGGATGGGGGACTGGGTGTAGGGAACTGGGCATGGGGGACCAGGAGTGTGGGGGACTAGGCATGGGGGTGTGGGGGAATGGGCCAAGGGGACTGTGTTTGGGGGACCAAGAACAGGGGACTGTGAGTGTGGGGGATCAGGCCTGTGGTGTACATGTAGGGGACTGGAAGTGGTGGGCTGGGTGTGGGGGACTGCATGGGACCGCAGACTTGCCGTTACAGACATCTATTTCATTTGAGTTTGCAGCCATTGGGGAGTCAGTATAACCCCATATAACCTCATTTTCCTCTGTGCCGTTTCAATTTCGTAAGCGCTCTCTTCATGCTTGCAGTCAGTACGATCCAGCCGTCAGCCTACTCGGGGGGAGTTAAGGGACAGACTGCAAACAGTACGGAGTCCCTGCATACCTCCTCCTCTGCGAGTGCCAGCAGGGGGAGCAGGGGAGACTCTTGGTATCTCCTTAACGTGACCTTGGGGGAAGGTGACTGGGCTGTTAATGAAGATGACTGGCCATTTGACAGCTGATGCCGGCCCCCTATTGGTACAAGATGGGGGGGGTGGCTTTTATCAGGGAGTGTACCAGTGACACCTGACCCCGTCACCAATTTACCATGCAGCTAAGCAATAAGAAGGTGACAGCAGCTTCGGAGAGCGAAGGCGGTCACTCGGTCATCACTGCCATTCGATGTGGGGGCGTGTGCACTGGACCTGAAATAAGAGCAGGGCAGGGTGGGGGGGGGGCAGATTACTATCGGCTAAGTTAGTTATAAGATAAGGCTCTGGCTTAGGATGTACGCGTCTCCATTCTGTGCCATTAGACTGGACCATAAATATATTTGGGTCTAGGTCGTGGGCAGGTTATTACGTTCTGCACGGCCATAAAGACACATAACTGGCCAGGCTTTGGGTGTTTGTGCTATTCATTGGAGGCAAAGTGAGGCAACGCAGACGACAAAAGGAGGCTGTGCTGCCCGCATAATGCAGCCCTTTCCCCTTCGGCCCCCGCATTAGGCTGGACGCACAGAAATAACCAAATAGGGAGCTCCCTTTCACTCCGCGGGATGATGGCAGTGTGTCTCCATCATTAACCATGCTGCTTCGCCGCGCGGATGTGACAGGGTGACAGGCCAACCAGCATTTTACAGCTGGGGGGGCATGAAAAGGGTTGCTGGGCTTATTAGAACCTCTATGACCTAAACAACATATATATGTTTATGAGTCTGGGAGATCCAAACAGGAGCTTGCCAGTTCTGATCCTGCATAGTGTGAGTAGTGTCTCTGTGAATCTGAAGCCAGGTGACCCTCTCATCCTCTCAGGAGTCAGGCCCAGGTCTGGGGTCCAATCCCTGCTGCCCTCCACAGCCTTCCGTACATATTTTAGGTAATGGATGCGTCAGTGTAGGCTGTGTGTAAGCTCCTTCTGCTCCTGTTATCTCGAGTGACGTACAGTATATTCATCAATATTCATATTTATTTCAGGGGTCCATATAACATTATTATCTTTCTGCAGTGACTGAGTGCAGTGATGGTATTGAAGGCAGATATTTATATTTGTGCTGTGTACAAAGTGACGTGCAAGTGAGGATCAGACAGTTGGGTCAGACAGCATCCCATACCAACTGGGGCTGAGTGCCTTTCTCAAGGTGACGAAACTCCGCTTCATGTGAAGACTGTGAAGCCGGGAGCTCCTAGGGACAGACTCGTACCCCACTGAATCATGCCCATATATATGCAGCTATAGCATGTATACAGATATGCTTATTTACTATATATATATTCATGTCATAATTTTTTTTCACTGTAATTTACTGCATGTTGGATTTAAAAGAGTTATTCATATCATTCTTTGTATGATTCCTTTCTGTATACAATAAGTAAATTGCTAGTGTTAAAGTTAATTGCATATGTAACATTATTTAAAAATGCATAAATGTTTATGTGTAAGATCGCCTAACAGACATGTAACCCAGAGGACATATTTATTTATATGCACTCCTGTTTGATATGGATGTACAGTAGCACAGAAAGGCCCGTCCGCAGTCTCCCCTGCAGTCAGGCATACTGGCATCCCTACCTGTAGTGAGTGTGTGTGTGTGTGTCAGACGCTCATATATATATTACATGATGGGGACCACATGTCCTCACGATGTGATAAAAACCTGTTTGACATTGTGGGGACATTTTTTTCAGTCCCCACGGGGGGAAACTCAATATTATAAAGATCTGTGACTGCAATCAAAAAAGTAAAAATGCCCGAAGCCTTGTATTTAGTTTGGTTACTTATGATTAAGGTTAGGGCTGGGTAGGGGTTAAGGATATTATTGCTAGGATTAGATTTTTTTCCCATAGAAATTAATTAACTATTTCCGCAATGATATGAACACAAACGTGTGTGTGTGTATGTGTGTGTGCCCAGCGATGGACTGGCATCCTGTCCAGTGCATCTCCTTGCCTGGTGCCCTCTCATGCCTGGCCTGTGGATGATTGATGTGGGTGATTTTTGCAGGAGTTCCTGTGCCTGGGAACTCCTGCTGTTTAGAATAATTCGGGCAGCCTCCTTATCATATGTTTGGAGCTAAAATCTGCTGGGGATGTGCCATGTATATGACTACGAAAGCAACTGAGCTACAATACACTGCATAAGTATATACTGCTGTGCTGTGCCCCATTATAACTGGGGGACTGGGCTCTGCCACACACAGTGTCACCTCCACGTTTAGAGAGAGGAGCTTCTCACCTCTGCTAGGGAAAACCTGCAGATCTCCGGAGCCGCTGAGAATCCTGGGAGATGGCAGGGGTGTGGGGGGGTCGGGGGTCATTGGGAGCTGCGTAGAGCCTGCCATCTGTTGGCTTTCTGCTGGCCCCCACCTCGGCACCATTGAGGGATGGGCCGCTCCATTAGAACACAGTCATTTGGCCTCGGGGGCCCCCATCTCGCATAAAGAGTCTTTGGATGGGGCCTGTGTATGCCGGTGTGCATATATGTGCAGCATGCGGGGTGGGTGGGGTAAAAGCATCTTGTGGTTAGTTAAAACAATTTAAGCATCCATTTGATTCATTATGGGACTGTAAAATGGGTCCCTGATGGTGATGAATAGGGTAACAGGAAAGGCTGGTGTTATTAAGGATGGCACCTCTCCACAACATGCCTCCATCTGTGGTCCCGGGCAGCTCTTTGGAGCCACACCGCGGTTTACGCGTCACTGGTACTCCGCTAATGCACATCCCTCTTGGTCGTGACAGCAGTGTGGGTCACGCCCAGCCTGGAAATAGACCTCCACGCCCTGGATGGGTGGGGGCATTGGGAGTGGGAGCGACTTTGCCTGCTACCTGTCAGCCCACCCCGGGGATGGAGTACTGATGAATCACTGCGCTCCAGCGAGGAACAGGCATTGCAGTTATGTAACTTTTAGCAGTTTTGTATCTTGTTAACCCAACAGGATTCCAGGAAACTAACCCCTACCTACTCATCTTAATACATATGGTCAAAAACATCTTACCAATTCCATCCATCCATCCATCCACAATTCCATGTTCTTATTATTCGCTCTTATTCAGTACAGGGTCTAAACTCTACCAGTACTCATTTTATACGTACAAATAATGAGAGTACTATTCACTATTATTCACTGTTCATGTATTAGTGTAACATTTACAAATATGTATTCATCCCGTGGCCTTCCGGAGAAATTATATTGGTAGGCTTTATTTCATGAGTACGGGTATTACACAAACAGCATGCAAATCTCTATTTGGGATTCAGCTAAGATGCTTGACTGACAAAGAGCAACTGGTTTAATTTAGGTTTATTTGTGACTGGAAAACGAGAGCTCAGCAGGAGCGCGTTGGTGCGGAGAGAAACAAACTAAATGCTGTCTCTTTAATTTAAGGCAAAGTCTGAGCGCAGATGGCTTGCTGGGGCACTGATGTCACATTATTAGCTGTGATTAGTGGAATGCTGTGGCTAACTGGAGGAAGTCAGTGTAAACAAGCAGGATTCCAGTGGCTCCCAGGGTAGGCCCTGTCGTCCCGGCCACCACCTCTAGGGGGTGTCGGCAGTTGGCTGTGAGGAGGGGGAGGCGCAAATCCAGCTGCTGTTTGTCAGCCCCCAGGGGCTCGCCGGGCGGCTTTCTGGTCGTTAGCTTCAGGAGGCGTGTCCTTCTAGCCGGCGGGCCTCCCAGTCACCGGCGGGCCTCCCAGTCACCTGTCGTGTGCAGGGGGAGTGTGTTAGCGGCCCCCCGAGCCAGAGGCTTCTAGGAGTCCCAGGGAGCGCCCATGGTGGGGGGGTGAGGGGGCATATCTCATTACGCAATTGGAAATGACAAAATTATAAAAAGACCTTCTGATAGAAATGGATTATCCTCTAAGCCAGATGTCACCCATGGAAATTATTGCTCACTCTCCTGTCTGTTTACACAGTAATTTAAGAAAATTCTGCTGTAATGTTAGTTTGATGTAATATATAGATGTTATAACTCCTTCTATAGTCACCTGAATATTTCAAAAGAAATAAGAAATGATAAGGTTCGTGTGGTTTTTCAACTGCTCAATCCCATATTTCCCTACCCAGAATCTATTATCCAGTTCAGGGTCACATTTAGCCTGGAGGCTATCCCAGGACATACTGGCCTGGGGACACCTTAGACAGGGTGTTGAGGGCCACACACTCTCACTGGAGAAATTTAGAGACACTGGCTCACCTACATCTGGTGACTTTAAGAGGAAACTTCACATCCCCCACGCAAGCAGACAGCCAGGGGCAGGAATCGATCCTGCAATTCTGGGGCTATGAGCTTGCCCACGGAGACACCGCCCAATGAGATGGCCTTTTCATCACCTTAGGATGTTGCCTGTAGCCTGGATGTGTGGAAAGCACCCGCACGGTGGCACTGGGCATGCCCAGGGGACTCTCTCCTCAGCACGGTCAGGCCGATGTCTCGGCACTTCCGCCCTTGTGGAGAACATTAGGCGGAGTGCCGGAAAGCCGCGGGACTGTTGGCCTGCTATCTCGCTCTGCCGGAGCTGTCACGGATGTGTCCCATTCCACCCATGGTAAATGCTGCCCGGTTCCGGTAAGATGGGCCTGTTTCTGTCCTGTCTGAGCATTTGGATGAAAGGGTGCCCTGCTGTACTGTAGGCTATCGCCATTGAACAAAACTGACTTAACATGTAACAGGAAGAGTTTCAAAGAACAACACTCATAAAAATAGATTGCTTTACAGGAAATATTTCTTTGCTATTTCTGCTTCTGTATACCCTGTACCCACTTAATGCTACACAATATACTTAAAAGACCCTCTTATTCTCAAGTAAAACATTTCATTGGCTGCCTGAAGGAAATGTATTTTTCTGTCAGGCTGAGTCCAGTGAGTCATCTTGTTACATAACCGTAGACTTATAATCGAGGGGCTGTGGCTCTCTCAAATCCAAAGCTGCACTTTGCAGCCACTGAGTGTTCATTGGAAGAATTAACTAGTCTAATTATGCTGGATCTGTCAATTTAATGAGCTCATGCAAGCTTTTCAGTTCTGATTGTCATCATATTTTGTTTTTCTTTATATTTTGTTGTTCTTATTCATTTATTTAGACTCTTGGAGTCTCCTGGAGGTTCAATTTGGTTTCCTGTTTTCCAAATCCTGTTTGATCTTCTTGAGTCCCAGAGCTTCTTCTTTCCTGTTTCCCATCTCCCAGAGGTTTCTCTTTCCTGTTTCCCATCTCCCAGAGCTTCTTCTTTCCTGTTTCCCATCTCCCAGAGCTTCTTCTTTCCTGTTTCCCATCTCCCAGAGGTTTCTCTTTCCTGTTTCCCATCTCCCAGAGCTTCTTCTTTCCTGTTTCCCATCTCCCAGAGCTTCTTCTTTCCTGTTTCCCATCTCCCAGAGGTTCCTCTTTCCTGTTTCCCATCTCCTGTTTGGTTTCCCATCTCCCAGAGGTTCCTCTTTCCTGTTTCCCATCTCCTGTTTGGTTTCCCATCTCCCAGAGGTTCTTCTTTTTATTTCCCATCTCCTACTTTGGTTTTACATCTCCCAGAGGTTCCTCTTTCCTGTCTCCTGTCCAGCTTACATCCATTAATTTTTATTTATTGAAAGATGGAAACTATGGTAGTGGGTTTGGATCCCTGATTTGGGTATTTAGCGTTATTTGTATTACGAACATGCATCAGGATAACGGTGCTCTTATCTATGCCCGGTTACAGCGTAATGGCTTTGCCATGCCCAGGAGGAGCAGCTGTACAGAAGGATGGTGCCTTTTCTCTTTTATTTATGCCAGATTAAAATGTGATAGTTACAAGACAAGCATATGCTCTGCAGCTTAGGCTGGCATTTCTCTGGTCCTTCTGAGCCAGGTCATCTTTGTGCTCCCTTGGATCTACAAGGGGGTCTCTGCAGAGTTTTTTGCGAATACTCACTCTATCTCAGCTCCAAATATCTGTAAACATTGGGAAATTAGGTTAGCGACTGTTTACATGCATGTTTGAACTGCTTATCCAAAGTGGGGGGCAGGGGGGATCCAATTTTAGGTAGCACAGGGTTAAAGGGTGGAGCATCAGCCCATCGCAGTGCACACACGCACACTCACACGCACACACACACACGCACACAGACATGTTTGTAATTATATCTCTCTATTTATTTTCTGTGGGGAAAACTCTAACCCTAACATGACAACCTTAAACTCACTCTGGCCCTAATGTTAACCATAAGTAATCAAATAAAATATGCGACTTTTGCCATTTTTAGTTCTGATTGCATTTACAGATCTTTGTGGGGACCTGGAAAATGGTCCCCACAATGTCAAAGTAACAGGGCTTTATCACATTGTGGGGGACATTTGTGGCTGTACCCACCGAGTCGTCCACTGCCCTGCTCTTTACATATCTCCAGATTATAGGCATTTCCTACACGACTCACTGATACACTGATATTTCTGAATATATTATTTATGCGATTTATTGCTGCGGTGGCTTTTTGTAAAAATAATTCCGAAACGCATAAACTTAACTGAGTTAAAATGAGGTGTTTCTGCTGAAGCAGTGTGAGCCTCATTTCCACAGAGACATCCCAGTACTGCTGATCACTATCCTCACAGCCCGACACCAAAGCAATACGGCAGAGTACAGCAAGTGCCCCAGTCCAGCAGGTGTGCTACTCAGGACTCAAATTAACAGTTCTGTCCTTTACTTTAGGATTGAGCACAGTTTAGGTTTTTTAAACAGATTTAATTGATTGTTTGATGACTACTGACTAAGTTTTGTCTACTAATGCTAGCTAATTTTAGCTGTTTCCATTTAATTTTAATGTGATCAGGATGTGCGAATGTCAGGGGTTGTTCCAAAGGCATAGTTTGGAAGAATGTAGCTTATTTTTGGAGATTATCTGACCCCTGGCACAAACCCTCAGCAATTGGGGTGTAGGGGACCCCTGTTTTATGTAATCAGGTGAGGTTAATGAACGATAAGCAGGGATCATATGGGTGGTCATATGGGTGTTCACTCTTACATTGTAGCAGGTGTTTGGAATGTCTGCAGCCAGAATTGCAAAGGTCAGGAATGTGGGCTGGGTTGAGTCTCACCTCCCCGGAGTGGTGCTCACAAAGCCGCTCAGCGAGGTGACCTCATGTCTCAGGTGTAATATGTTCCTGTTATCGAGAAACACTGGGATGTCATCCAGGGTGGGTGGCAGGGTGAGGCCGAGTGATGCCGAGGTCCTGCTGTGCATGCTGAGCATACGGGTGTCCATGGACAGCCCCAGGGCAGCAGAGGCCTGGACTAACGAAAGGCAGCCGGCCTCTGGCTTTAAGCAGGGTAAGCCGAGGGGAGTTTGCAGAGGCGATGGGGTCCGCCACATGCTCCCAGGTGGGGAGAGGCGCCCTGGGGCTCCTGCTGACTTCAGTGCTTTTCCGTATTTCCGGGTTGGCTTTCTGCTGGCCGGTTTGAGGTGCTATCCAAAAGATCTTGTCTCGGTTGTTTTGGATCTATTTTACCACAAAGACGTTTGCAGTAAACCTCCAGCCCAAAACCTATTACAGCGAGTCCTAAGAGGATCGGATATCTACAGCTGAGACATTTTGTAAGTTAGTATCCTGCTTCCAGAAAGTTTCACTTGTGGAAAAAAAAGTCACATTTATAAGCAATGAAGTAACAGAGGGTGAGAACAGAAGTGGATATTTGTACTAATGTGTGGCTTTAAAAATATTTAGCAGACAAGTAGCTGGCTGCGTGGTGCAGGAGCAAACGGCAGCACCGCCCTGTTTCACCAACGTCTGCAGCCTCTTCATCTCACTTTTCTTCTGCACTAAATCAAGCACAAAGAAATCAATCCCCTTTTTCATGGGTTCTGCAAGCTCAGATAAAATGAGATGATTACATTATTTTTTTAAAGGGCCTCCAATTTCAGGATATAACAAAGAATTAACTGTTGTTGATCCATTGCTGTTAGGGCTGATTACCGAACCCCACCATGTAGAGTGGCTGGTGGTGGACAGCTGGCCGACCCAGCAGGCAATGCTGACTTCGCACCCTGCAAGAATCGTGGATTAAAATCCAGCCCCTGTTCTGTTTGTATAGACTTTGCATTTACTTCAAAGGCCTGTTACTCAGGTAGGAGCAAAAATATGGGAGCTTGGAGGGAGCAAAAACATGGACCAACTGTGGGCCCCCAAGGACCTGATTGTGAGAGACTGGGTTGCAGTACGGTGCTTCTTCAGTTGGCCTGCTCTGCAGTTCGATGCTTTTGTTTGTTCCATACGCAACGTAATCAGGCAGGCAGCCTTCATGGTGTGCAAAAGTCTGCCAGTAACCTTGCTGGGAATAGAATACCTAGCAGAACAGCAGTAAGTCTGCTGGTAAGGAGCACTGGCTGGCTCGTGACTGACTCAGGGTCGCCACGACCACTGCCTTACCATCAGGAACCCTGCAACAGCGGTCAGGCACTGTGGCTGGATAACCCATCAGCAGTGAAGAGTCCATGAATTTTGCTCAGTACCGTAGAATTCTGCTGCAGATTGTCAAGTCTCCTGGGTCAGGCAGCAAGGCAATGATCTAAAAAAAAAAATATACATGCATCAGAATTACTTTTTTTTTTGGAAGTTTGGGAAAGGCTTCAGAAAGGCTTAGTCAACGTCCAGACATAAACCCCCCTGAGATTCCGCAGCAAGACCTGAAACAAGCAGCTTATGCTCCTAAGTCCACAAACGGCACTGGGCCAATGCAGTTCTGCATGGCAGAATGGAGCAAAAGTTTTTCACAATTTTCATGAGAGTGTGATCGATCGCCACAGCTTTTATTTGGTTGCAGTAATTACTGGTAAAGGTGGAGATTTTTCTTCTAAATATAGGATGTCATCATCAAAATGCAGAGTGATTCATTCACTGCAGTTCCCTTAAACACAATAGCTCCTATCTTTCTGATTGAAGGTCAGAGAACATTTGGTGTTATAAATATGTAAATAGCAGTAAATCTAAATTTGCAGACGGTGTCCTGTCTCACATCTCATGTTTCGCGAGAGGATCTGGATCACCAAGGCACTGATCTAACTGGTGGCCGTGGACAATGCTTGTGTACACATTTCCATTGAGATTTACATTTAAAGACTAAAATGTATTACTGAAAAGTGTATGTTTAATTAACCCTCAATTATATAGGCTTGTACTAAGAAAAGAACAAGTTTAATATTAAATTGGAAACTGAAGTGTTTATATGCTGTCATTGGTTGCATGTTAATACTTTCATTAATTTTATGAATTGTCCTCGGACTTTTATTTCAAATTTCGTCAGACATTTAAAAGAAACAATGATTGCTAATTATAATGTTTGTGTGTCACATCAATTTTTGAGGTTATGATGTAATTACATGCAGCTGTGTCTATTATCATTTCTAAATGGGTTTTTGTGTTGAAGGAATCTTACAAAACTCTATGCAGCAGCCTAGACTTGTGTGGGATTTGCATTAAACTGCCCGTGTGCTGTATTTATCTAGTGTCAAGCCCCACCCCTTGTTCGGCATTGGATGTCGGCTTCCTTCCCAGATTCTTCTGGGCTATGTGCACACTTGGGTCACAGCTGGCTGCCTGTACCAGCCTCACGTCCCAGCAGCGCAAAGCAAATCCCATGCCGTATTTACACAACATTACTTACACAGCGAGACGCTCTGGCTCGAGTTAGCCAAGCTTCTCAGGACGGCAAACCAGCACCTTCTAAAATTCCCCACAATAACAAGCACATTCTCATTATAGCTGCCATCAGTGCTAGTTGATGCTGGTGTGGCATCGTGGGCAAACTTTGCTTTATCTTGCACTACATACTCCTCATGCCATGGGTGGGGAGCCAGTCAGCAGCTATTTGCCCAGACTGTCCAGCCCTGGGTGCCATACGCCTTGGTAATGACCTTTAATTACAGTAGACAGCATTCCTACAGCGAGCTCGCCTCTTCTCAGTGCAGACTCTGTCCTAGACTAAGTGCCTGCCTAGCATCATGGGGATGGGCAAAAATGCATCAAATGTATTCTGATACAAAATACCCGAATTACAAGCATATCAAAATAAACTACAAAATAGTTTCATAAGAAACTACTGAATTATTTTGTATTTTAAAAATACAAAAATGCATTTCACATACTTCTATATCAGCCTGTTGCTTCACAAGCTGACTGACTCTAATGGCCGAGCATAAGAGCAATATTTCACTGCTTGAGGAGAGACAATAGGAATGTGGACAGTATAATAAACTGGTGTGAGCTTGCAGATAACGGTAAGTCAGGCGGAGGAGAAAGGAATAATAGCAAAATAGAAGGGTTTGTTTTTTTGTGATTTAATTGAAAAAAAATGCTTCCGTTTTTGGCACCACAGATGCAAGTAACTCAAAATAACAAAATTTCAAAATCAAAATGACAAACACAGTTTAAGCCCTTCACTCAGAACCATCTTAAAAAAACAAAAGCTAAATGCAGTTTGTACATTTTCTTTGTTTCAACGCAAGTGATCGAGTACAAATACAAATTACAAAATACAATTTTGTATTAAAAATGCGTATTTTAAATACATGTGTCAGAAATACAGTGCATCCCTGAGTATCACAGAGATGGTGCGTCCCTCCTTTCTGTGCCGCCTGTATTTTGAGTTTATTGCATTGTCATAAATCATAACACAGTATGTACTTTAATGCGCTACTTATTTTTGGTTCCCGTGTCCTCTTCCCCTCACTATGCTGGAGCAGTACAGAGCTGAGTACAGCTTGCCCTGGCCTGACCGCAGTGGATTGCTACCAGAAATCGCTTCTGCATTTGTGACGGTAAATTTCCACAAGTAACCGTCGGAAAATGGGGGGCAGCGTTACTGTCAAAGGTCCGGAAGGGGGCGCTTTTCAGGGGGGGCACTCCCGCTCACCTCTGAGATGAAACTAATTGGACCTGTAGATTGTTCAGGCAGAGTGACCCTTAGTTGCCATGGGAGCCCCTCTTCTGTCACCAAGCTGTCGAACGCCCCCTGCCCCCCCGGGAAACCCCAGATGACCCCATTAACTGGGGGGCGTGGCCTCCGCTGGATCTCCAGCCGAGATTACGTCCCATTAAAGAGTTACAGAATCCATTCATATTAATCGTCATTTATGGCTGGGGGGTGATAATTAGTGTCATCTAGTGGTCCAGCTTGTGTCGTATAGAGCCGTTTCCCTGGGGGGATGGACTAATGTTGATATTTTTGATGTTGCAATATTAGGGCAGCTCTGCATCTTTACATTAGTCACATCATAAGTGACAAACAAACCGGGCTGTGGAGTCTGGAGGCTCCTCCCCTCTCTGCTATCAGCGTACGTTTCAAAAAGGAGCGGGCCGAGCTCTAGCCCATGCACAAATACACCTGGCAGAAAATCACACTCACTGTTCATTCAAGATCAGCCTGTAATTTGTACACAGCATAAATTAGGTATTCCTCATATATTCAAATTATTAAAGGCACATATTGATTGGACACTGCTGCGTTAGTAAACACTACCGTGGATCCTATACATAGTACAGGATATATAGATTCATCCATCCATCCATCCATCCATCCATCCATCTCTCTAGAGCGTATTCAATATAGCGTTAAAGGGAATAATAATAATAATAATAAAGGTACTCCAGTTTCTTTCATTAGTCCAAAGACATGTAGTTAAGCTAATAGTTTTACGGAGCCATGCTCCCCTTACCTGGATACACTGTCAGAAAAAGGATGAATAAATACAGTAGGGAATAGCACTTAATGAAAGTCAATGAGAGTAAATGTGAGCGAGATATAATATGGTCAAACTGGCTGGGCACACAGACTGGCACCCCCCCCCCTCCCTTTTAATGGCAGGAGGCCAGGTGAAGGTCGGTGGCTGACTGGATGCCCACTTTAATCTCCTGTGGATTTCAGCTGTCCACAGACTGACATACAAAGGGACTGTGAATAATACAAAATGGGGCATCTATTAATAAAGAAGAATAACATTGCAGAACTGTGCTGGAAAAGTGGTTATGAAACAGGATGGACAGATCGATAAAAGAATGAGCATCTTCCTGTTGTGTAATGTTGAAATGACTTATCCATCCATCCACCTTCTGTACTTACATGTCTAAAGTCTAAAAGTCTAAAACCTATCCCAGAAGCTACGGGTGCAAGGCAGGGAATAACCCAGGAGGGGGCACAAATCATCATAGGGCACACATGCCATTCACCCCTATGACAATTTGGTGACTATAATTCACTGTCACCAATACATTTTTGGACTGTGTAGGGAGGCCAGAGTAAAGCCAAGGGAAACCCAACATGCAAGCCTCTCACACGTGGAGCCATAGCCAAGACACAAAGCCCAGTCCCAGTGGTACAAGGCATCTGTGCTCACCAATGCTCCACCGTGCCTCCTCAAAGGCATATAGTGAGGGATCTACGTTTATGGCCAACCTACGTGGTGCTGATCACCCCTGCTGCTGTATGGTGGCCTCCCAACAGGGTCATCGCATCACAACTGCCTGGCAAGCTAATTCCTCAGAGCATGAATAACCAGCTGTAGTTTATCCATGACATGAAGCAGGATTGGAGTACAAGCTGTCCGTCTGGATCGGAGTGCGAGCCGAGAGTAGCTAGCCACCCTCACTGTTCTTCTGGATCAGAGTGCGAGCCGAGAGCAGCTAGCCACTCTCACGGTCCTCCTGGATCAGAGTGCGAGCCGAGAGCAGCAAGCCACCCTCACTGTCCTCCTGGATCGGAGTGTGAGCCGAGAGCAGCTAGCCACTCTCACTGTCCTCCTGGATCGGAGTGCGAGCCGAGAGCAGCTAGCCACTCTCACTGTCCTCCTGGATCGGAGTGCGAGCCGAGAGCAGCTAGCCACCCTCACTGTCGTCATGGATCAGAGTGCGCGCCGAGAGCAGCTAGCCACTCTCACTGTCCTCCTGGATCGGAGTGCAAGCCGAGAGCAGCTAGCCACTCTCACTCTTCAAATTCATACAAATAAGCCACAGATGCAGGCCACAGTATCTTCGTGCGCAGTGCGCATGGAGGACCAATTCTGGTGACACTCTAAACAGCCTCTCTCTGCCTGCTTTGATCTTAGGAAAATGTGATGTTTTCAGACACTTTGAGGGACTTGATAAGTAGCGGCTGTGGATTTTATTTTCTCTGCGGCTTAATTCAGTCTTACTGGTTTATTATTTGTCTTGTATTTATTCAGTACCTGTAAGGCATTTGAGTATCTAAGTGTGACCGCTGTGTTCCTCATTCTCTTATTCACATATAATTTTACCAGAATGAATACAGAATTGCGATTTTATTCTGAATGTTAATGCCAGCTGAAAGCTAGCTAATAATGACGTTTTATGTACTCTTTGATTGCATCATTAACATGTTACTTTGCAAATAAATTACAAATACATTAGAAGCTTAGAATAAAATGGATCATTGAAAAAGTACTTGGACACAAAATAGATTTTTGGCCCAATACTTAATTTTGGCTGCTTGTACTACATATTACTTACCCTGAGTATGATATTTTTCTTTTCTCCTGACAGATGCCTGTAGCTTGTTTTGGGTCAAATTGACCCACATGGTGTTATTCAAATCAAAATAGTCAAATAGAAAATATGCTGTTGAAATGACAGCGTTGTTTTCATCAGACAGCTGTGTCACCTGCAAAATGACAAAATATTAATTTATTTCTCATTTGCACAACGACCAAAATTTGCCGCGACATGACTGAAAGAACCATAACAGATAAAAGTTTCGGGACACCTTTATGACAACCCATTCTAAATCCACAGGCACCAATATGGAGCTGGTCCCCCTTTGCAGCTGTAACAGCTGTCACTCCTCGGGGAAGGCATTCCACAAGGTTTAAGAGTGGGTCTGTGGAATTTTTGCCCACTCAT
>JAODKN010000021.1:10183817-10202110 GCA_026774425.1 Petrocephalus zakoni | reverse complement strand
GCTGCTTGGGCGCAGGCGGACATTGTCTCAGGGCCACACCAGCTTGGGAGCAGGGGGCATCACCGCAGGTCCTCACTGGCTTAGGAGCAGGTGGGCATCGCCGCAAGGCCGCAGCTGCTTGGGAGCAGGCTGGCATTGGCACAGGGCCGTAGCTGCTTGGGAGCAGGCGGGCATTGGCACAGGGCCGTAGCTGCTTGGGAGCAGGCGGGCATTGGCACAGGGCCACACCGGCTTGGGAGCAGGGGGCATCACCGCAGGTCCGCACTGGCTTAGGAGCAGGTGGGCATCGCCGCAGGGCCCCAGCTGCTTGGGAGCTCTAGATAGTCCTCCACTATACCCATATTCCATGTGTGATGCAGGCTGCCCTCGGGGCAATTCGGGGGCCATCTCTCTGGCTAGTTTGGTGTCGGCACCAGGCTCACAGCATGGGGCTGTCTGAATGGGATGCGGTCTTTGCCAGCTGCGAAGGTGAGGGGCCCAGTGCTGCCCCTCAGAGGCCGGACGGGCCCAACCACATTCAGGAGCTCTGTAATGACATGATTATCACAATGAATCATCCTAAAGTTAATGTGAAATGATTGCGTTGTCAAGGCTGTGTGAGGAATCACCCTTCCATCTGCATTCCATAGACAAGCAGCTGGCCCCCAGTGATTTGTGGACTCCAGCTAATGTTATAAACCATATGATTGCATGTAAGTCACTCAGATCAGGTGACTGAACCATGTGATGTTACCTCATCCTTGAGGTACAAAAGCTTCAAATGCTGATTGGCTGTTACGGGTCTGAGCAGCTGCAAATCCCGTTGGCCCTGGTAGCATCTTGATTACACTGGATGCTAACAAGTCGCCTTGGCCTGCTTGTGGTGACACAGATCATTTTGCTTTCCCGTCCTTTTGCCACTATATCCCTGTGTGCTGGTGTCGCCTCATTGTTTCAGGCAGACTCACCATCTCCAATGAATCACCATCGGAGCAGAGACTCACTGTCACAATTGTCAGTGTCTTGTGTCGACGGAACGTTCCGGGCACATGAAAGCTTGTTCTCTTTGTCACTATCAGCACCCAGAATAACACTTCATTGACTGTCTAACGTCTGTAACTCATTTCTGAGTGTCTCTCCCAACCATATGTCAGGGCGGAAATTATGAGGACAAAACTCCAGAACATTCTTTTTAGACACTCGGATATTTATAGAAGTGCGATTACTACTCAAAATGCGGAATAGAAACAACCAAAGGTTATGACTAACTTATTCTGGATGCTTTAAGACTCCATATCCACAACCTTTTCTACTCCAATAATGGACTGGTATTTTAAAAGCAGATGAATTCTGAGCGCTCCCAAAATGAAGAAATGGTATTTGATCTTAATGAAAAACAAGGCCATTAACCGGTAGTGCTGTCAGGTTTAATGACTGAACTTAGTCAAACTGACCTGACACATGAAAGACGGCCAAACATGGCAGACTTTTCTCATATTAGTCCATTTTTGCATGATATTTTTAATGATTCCATCAAATTTAAACATCTGATTATTTTTCAGACCCCTCCGAGGTGTATTCAGATCTCCAAAATCAGTTTGCTCTTTTGAAAATGAGAACAATTTAGTCTCAGCATTGTAAAACAAGGTATGTAACTGGGGCCAAATACGTGTCCTCCCTCAGTCCTGCCTAGGAATGCTCTAAAGCGATTATCAAATTGCTCTCAGAGATGTCTGACTCCCTTGGTGATGGTTTTGACTCATGGTATTTACCAGAAACACTGGATCATACATGACGCGATGATCAGATGTTTATCCCATGAACGATGCAACATTGCCTATACAGGCAGCCTGTGGGTTAAGTGTGCCATTTAGCCTCTTAAATGAAAAATTCAGGTTAAATACAATGCTTTGTACTGACGCACACACACGCTCCTTTGTGATGCTCGTGAAAACATTGCACGGCTTCGGCAGTTCGTCAGCTCGAGGTACAGTACAGCACCATATGTAGTTTTTATTATTATTATTATTATTATTTACTTTTATTAGTATTTATTAGTATTATTATAATATATTATTATGTTTTGCTGCACTGTTATGCACCTATAGCTTTCTAACCTGGGCACTACTTGTGATGGCTTCTTTTGACCAGATTTAAACTAGTTGTTTGGCTTGGCTTACAGAAGCTCACCTTTTCAGCATGGATACTGCGTAAATGCTGTGAAAAGATGATGCAAGCTGCTGGGTGAGGCTTCCTGCTGCTGAGTGCTTAGAATGTGTAACTGACAGCTGAGGGTGGCAGATATCAGGATATACAGCTTGGCGATACATGATGTTGGATGGAGCCAAGCGAATCACAAACTCATCTTAGAGGTCTTCAGGGTGAGGCCTATAAAAGTCATGAAGTCTTAGAAAGGTGCGGGGGTTATGGTCATCATATAAAGTTCTCAGCAGGAGGTGACTGCACAGCCATTTCTTGTAAAACGGGTACAAGACTTGGGACACGCATGAAAACCCATAACAAGAATTTCTACATTACTATTGGACTCTCTGAGAAAGTCATTTTGCAGTCATGAGACGTGGAATCGTTCAAAAATTGTGTTTCAGGTATTGGACCTTAGATGTTCACACCAACAAACATACCCCCCCCCAATTACTGGTGAAATACAAGGCATGGCAGACAAGTGAATCCATTTAAAGCTTATTTACTGTTCAATCTGCTTCAAAATGTGATCCTAGGTGTGCTTCTCACATGCTGGATTGACCTGGGGGTGTCTGGGGCTGATCAAATACCAGAAAACCCCCGTCAAGGGGGAAAGACAGTTCACAGATGGCCACAAGTCACACACTCACATACACTCGCACACACACACACTCACACACACACACACTCCACTTGCACATACTCACACACAGACTGACACACACGCACTGACACACACAGAGTCACACACACTGACACACACATACACAGGCACTCTTGATGTACCTCTGACACTTCAGATTGAAGTTGTTGTCAGACTGGCCATTATCAAAATGACATCGCCTGTCAAAATATAATAACAACAATAACACCATGACAGAAGTGGCAGGGGGAAGGAAGGGAATGTGTCTGAGATGAAGGGAAGTGGCTGTTGGCACGTGGATCTCCCCCCGGCGGTTGGTGGTGGGTACCGCAGACGGCGAGAGCCGCTGGCCTGCGGAGGCAAAGGCCCACTCTCAGGACGCCGATCTCGGTCCCTTCCCCGGTGGCCCTCATGTCGCCATGGCTACTAAAGCCAGACCTCTCACAGGAGGAGCCAAACAAGTGCTGTGGCTGCAGCCATCCACAAACATGCTTAAAATGGACTGGTGCACGATATGGACTAAAATTAAAATAGCACTGAAGGGTGAAAAGCCATACTGGTCAGTATCCTGGCATGTTGCACCAGAATGGACCTCTAGGGGGCACCACACCTGATTATTTTAGCTTAGCCAAGCTGTCCCCTAGTCCCCTGATTATTTTAGCCTAGCCGAGCCCTGTCCCCTAGTCCCCTATGATGAAATGAGGGAAAACATTCAAACCACATCCAAATCCTTTAGTAAAAATGGCAACAAAGAGGGTTTTTGATACATTCTGAGTTCAGTTGTGGAAGGTATGATCTTTACAATCTAGAGGTCATTCGTGGTAAAATAAATGCCTCTGAAACTGCAGCTTATCTGACAGGCACGTGACCGGACAGCAGCTGCAGCACGGCTGCTGCACTTTCACATATATATTGATTTTTCTGCTGGACACTTACTGAACCTGAACACAAAATATAAAACAGTGACTCCATAACCCTATAACCTGCGCAACAAATCCATAACGCTTACCTGTAAGCTAAGAGACTAATCCTATAAAAATCACCCTACAACAGCAAACTAAAGGCTGAACTTTTCCCAGAGTTACATGCTGGTGTAAAAATGCATTTGTGGGACACTCAGTTCATGGGGCAAACCTGGGAATGAGACGTAAGCCTGGGCCAGCACTGTGCCTCCTACTCACTGGGTAGCCTGTCCTATCCCAGGCCAGAAGGTCTCATTACCGAAACACTCCTGAGGGCAGCATTGCTAACCGCTCATTACCTCAGCCTGAGGTAATATCTTGCCCTGTATCGGTAGTCATAAAGGGCCCTGAATCCTGCGGCGGGCACCCACACTCTGCTAGACCCGCTGTGTGCTTTGACCTGCCGTATTTCCTGCTCCTTCTTTGAATGACAGCATCCTTCGGGCTTCAAAGGGCCTCCGAGGGTAAAGCTCGGTATTCACACAGACACCTGGTGGTGGTCCCCTAGAAACTTCGTGGTGCCCACGCTCTGGGGCCGTGCCGAGGGCCGGGCCCGTAAAAGCGCCGATTCTCTGACCTCCGCCCCCCACTTCCTGCTAATGATATTTAGCGCTCTCAGATTTCTGCTTTATCAACACGCATTAAAATGCGCTTCCCGTTCCCATCACCCGAAACCTGTGATAAGTGTCGACACTAAAAGGCCCGGTCGGAAAACCTCGGTAACGATACCCTTCATCTGGACGGCGAGCGCTGCCTCTGTGATGTGTGCTCCAGCTTCGCTAACGAGCGCTAAGCCGCACTTCCCCTAGCTATTCCTGTCAGTCTCCGGAAGGGCCTGAGAGCAGCTACCCCGGCTGCCCAGAACGGGCCTCACATCTCAATCGGCAGCCGGAAATAAAGAGCGGCAGACTCTTTAGCCTGGAGCTCTCCTCCGGAGTGGATGAGGGAGCCCGAGAACAAACAGGCGGCCTTCTTTATTTGTGCTTTTCACCGCTTGCTTTGAAAGGGCTGAGACGCTGACCCCCACGACTCCCTCTCGTGTTGGCACTGGAGTGGGAACACAAGGCCGTATCTGCGGGGCCATCGCCCCAAGTGTCTGGGACGCCATGCCTTTGACTGTAGCGCCGATGAATGGCGGACTTCCCGCTGCAGTGTACTTTGCAGGCAGGGCTCGTTGGAAAATAACAAAAATGCAGCAAGTGCTCATGCTGGGGTTCTCTTTAGCCTTTACAATGGGTATTCCCGCTAACTTCTGCTTCCTGTTCACCAGCCAATCCCATGGCTGGATTTCCCCCCCTAAACATTGTTTGCCAAGACAGCGGTAATGTCACCCTGATCTGAAACGGGAAGCGTTGGCTCTGAGCTGCTGGAAACCCTTAAACTTAATCAGTCCAATCTTATGTACGTCGTCAGGCGACTTCGAGCCTTGTCCGCTCGGGCTCCTCTGCAGCCTCTAGTTTCAGTGTTCGGGCTGAGAGAAGTGATTTTCCAAACTAAAGTATTGATTTTGTGTGGCTGAGGATGTGTGTGGACAGAAACAACCCTAAGTACCCATGGGACATTTACAGCAGCTGGGGGTGGCTGTGTGTGTGACTGTTTGGTGTGTGTGTGTGTGTTTGTGAGTTTGTGTGTGGGGGCAGGGGGTGTATGCATTTCTTGTGCATTTTCCTGTCCTTATTGGAACATTTTAGGGCAAAATATTCCCACAAGGACTGTAAACCCAGAAAAACCAACCTTATGGTGATTTTCACACAAGGTACCAAACTTGCATTTTTAGTTAGTCAGCTTTTTGTTTAAATAAAAAGTGCCAAGACTTTTTTCAGGTTGATAAAGAAATAAATGAAGCAACCAGGGTGGAGGATAGAGACCACCCTCAGATTGTGTGTGTGGGTGAGGGTGGGTTATGTATGGATTACATTGTGGGGACCAAGTGTGATAAATATCTGTTATTTTGATATTGTGAGGACCATTTTTTGGACCTCATAAGGGGAAACTCACTTTTATCAATATCTCTAAGGCCAATCAAAAAATTTAAAATTTCAAAAGATTTGTATTTTGTTTGGTTACTTGTGGTTAAGGTTAGGGCTGGGTAGGGGTTAAGGTTGTCACTGTTGACAGTAGGTGAGAAATGAATAGAAATTAATGGAGAGTCCCCACAAGGATACAACTGTGTCTATGTGTGTGTGATGCATATAAAGTGGCTTCTGTCTGGACAGCTGTCAGCTTTATCTGTGCCTGTCACATACTATGACGCGTCCTGTATGTGACATGTCCCGCATGCTACAGGCCACGCTAAAACCCTGAAATTCCCTCAGTGAGACTAAGAATACGTGGCTCACCATGTGTGGCAGACTGGCATCATAATGGACACAGGATCGACGCTGCACCCCTTTTTAGGCTCATTTGTCTTGTTGACGTGTTAACCTTGTGCGCTCTTACTAAGGCTCTGTTTGGGGTGGAGTGCCGCTGTACAAAATACACTGGCCTTATCGATTCTGCTGCTGCAATCTGCCTACTCCCATTGAAGTTTTAATTCATGTGCCCTGATGGAAAAGCTTCATCAAGTCCTTCATTCGGAGGGCAGGGAGAGGCGGGAAAACGCCGCGATTGAACGAAAAGACGAAAAATAACGAAAAGGTAATAGGTATTTTTGTGTTAATTTGGAACACCCACAGGCTTTTCCCGTTTGTCTTGTTAAAATCTCTGAATCTACTGTTTCTTAATTAAATCTTAAATAGACTCCAAAGATAAATTAAATCCCCCCTCTCTTGTGCCTCTAATCAAGCGCTGATTAATCAATTTCTAATCTATGGTGACGGGTGAGGAGCCTTATATACCTCTCAGCCAGAGGGCGCAGTGGGGCCCCGGATTGGCCCCGGAGCCCCCAGGCCTGAGAAGGACAACAACAAGAAAAAGAAATCACCACTAAAGGCCACTCGGTATAGACCAGTATCCCTTCAGGAAGCCGTGTAGGTGGAGCCAGTAGCTCCGGAGTTTCAATAAACAGCCGATTTGTCACCCTGACTGAGACAAGCGGAGCGAATGACCTATCATTTGCCTAAATCTGAAAGCTTGTACTCCGGGGAAAAACAGTGAAATGAGATTGATCTCAGAGGATAACAGAGTAGCTTACGCTTAGCACCCAGGAGCAGAGGACTTTAAGCGCAGCGGGATTGTTTTGGTGCGAGCATGCTGGGACGCTCAGAATGTATAAGAAGGCATTTGAGAGCACTTTGGTAGAGTTTAAGTGACGCAGTCATTTGATAAACATGGAGATGAGGGCCAGGAGTCCCCTGATGTATGGCTGAGGTGCTCTGCCTGCTGCTATAGGCTGATTCAGGAATGCAGTGATGGCAGATCACGGGGGAGAGCTTGGTGACTTTTATAATAAACAGACTCCATATTTGGAATCTTTAATCATCTCCCTGACTTCCACACTTTCTCTTATAATAAAAATAATACCCAGGCCTTCACATCCCTGACCTCACTCACATATTGATGATAGATGTTGTTTTTTTTCTCGAGCCCTGTTTAGCGCCTGGGCTTCTTCACTTTGGTGCTGAATTTTAATGACGCTGGGGTCCGTTTCCCAAGAGGGCCTCGTGGCACTCCAGCTATGCTGTAGTCCACTGGACGGAAGATTATCGCAGTGCTACATTAAATTATACTCAACACCGCAGAATATACGACTACCGTAAGGCTATGCTAAATTACCCTGAATGCCACTGAGGGTAAGACCACTGAAACGCTACACTAGACTACATTGACTTCCGCTGGATGTCAGATTATGTAACGCTAGGCTATGTTCCAGTCAGCTTCAATAATGATCTAAGCACAATGTAAGTTCCACTGATTGTAAACTCATGACTAGGCTACACTAAGGGCAACTGAGCTCTATTGAATGTAAGGTCATGATTACTAGGCTGAATACTGCTGGTTCCTAATGGCAGGTACTTGTCGGGATCTGGGGCTGCTGACTGGATGGGTTAGTGTAGAATGATGAGCGGCACCGTGGACACGGGGACCAGGAAATTGCTAACACGAGACAGCAGATCTGAAGCAAGCCTCTCGAGACAAATGCTGCAGACTGGAAGGACCACAAAGAGAAAGGAGCCGTACAATCAGAGAAATAAGACTCCAAAACCATTCAGTTCTTATGCTAAGGGAGCAGACACACAACTTGCTCAGTTCCACAGTCACAGTGTACAGTACCATAGGGTTAGGGTTAGTCACTATCTTTTTGGGGCCTGTGGGTGTGGCTGTGTGTAGGCTCTCCCCTATGGTCTGGTGGTTTCTCCTGGGTGCTCCAGCTTCCTCCTTCTTGGCTAAGGGGCACCATTAGATCTCTCATAGTGTATGACTGTGTGTTTATGGCCTGATATGGAATTGCAGCCCGCCTGGGACAGGCTCCCTGAACTGGTAAGCGGATGGATGGATCATGGTATTATTGATATGTGGCCCATGGCTATTTAGGGGTTGAAAGACACATCACAAAGAGAGAGTTTCAAAGAAAGTGTATCAGTTGTAATGGTGCTTTTTTGCCATATACCTTGAGCATGTGAATGCTGTATTTATAAGAGAGCGGGCTCAGTAGGTTACCCACCACCTCCTGAGAACACAATAGGCAATCCTGCATCTGTAATTGATTACCATGGTTGGGGAGATAAGAAGCACCCCAGGGCCGTGGCCCCGGACGAGCACATTCAAAGCGGAGTGAGACGGCGTGTTCTGGGGATCAATGCGCCTGGCATTTGCTGACTGGGAGAACATCGTGGCCTTGCTCGCTACGTGACTTCCGCTCGTACAACGGTCACTCTGCCCCCCCAGCTCACATAATATCCGGCCACCCTCACGCAGAGGAAATGGCATGTTGCGCAGCTCTACTTACATAAAAACCCCCACTCTAAAATGTGCGCCGCACTCAAACATTTTCAAAAAGCTGAAATCATGTAATCGGAGACCGTGACTAAAGATTGCTGGGTGACGTGACCCTCAGGTACGTATTTCTGCTTACAAATATTGTGCTACGACCTGCCATGCTCTTCTGAAGCCATGATGGGGAGGTGTGCTCCGTTGGGGGGTCTCTTTCCAGACTGCATACGATACTGAATTCCAGGATCTGGTTTGGAATGCTTGTCTGATCCGAGTGTGAAAGGACAGGAGACTTGCTGGGACGTCACCAGTCAGCCGCTCGAGCCTTGAAGGCTGATGCATGATGAATGTAATGTTTGCGTTCAGCTGAATGGTTATTGCTGTTCATGTTTTTATAAATTAATATTTATAGCCCTTGTAACTCCGACCTTGCACAACTGAACAATTATATACACACCTTTTGTTTAATATCTTGTTTAGTGATTGCAAACAAATTAGCCTGTCACATATTCCCGTCTGCTTTTCCTAGACATGCCCCCAGAGCAGTTATTGGATTGTGGCATCGTCATGGCAACAACAACAGCCCAGGTAAACATCCACAGACGGAGCGATGGAGGGGAAATCCCGTGAGGGAAATTCAAATAAAACTTGATGAGTAAATGGAAGGCGGTGGCCGCATTTGCCAGGTCTCACCTGAGCTCACTCACCGCGCCTTCCTGTGCCGCTGTGTTGTGCGTGTACACGATCATTATGTGGCTCTCGGGGCTAACGAGATTTAATATTCAGATCAAGAAGTTCAAAGAGAAACGTGGAGCGACACCAAACTACATCCGGCCCTTCTCTCGAGTTGATCCTGAAAGTGTGTAACAGCTATAAGACTACAGTGTGCATTAGCAATTTTCAATGCATGCTGTTAGCACAGAATGCCCAAAAGTCGACCACTTCTAACTAGCCATTTTCAGATTAAATTACATAATTTTTTATTTGGATAATACCTGACTTTTTACAAGTGATTACAATTTGTGGGCTAACATCATCAGCAGCAGTAGTGCTATTGGGGTAATGCAGTGGTTTGCACTGTTGCCTAACACCTATGGGACCAGGATTGAGACTCCACCCTGGCTCCATGTGTGTGGAGTTTCCCCATAGGTTATTCCCTGCCTTGCATCCATAGCTCCCAGTATAGACTTCAGACCATCTGCTTCTGGCAAGCAGGTACTTCACACTTTTCCACATGTGTCACATTGCAGGCATCTTCTGCAGTGAATGGTGCTGTTTTACACTATGCCGGTGTGTGTCATGAATGACACTGTGCACACCTGTGCATTTGTTTCTGTTTCTGTTTCTGTTTCTGTTTCACACGCTATTGGTGAATTAGCCATTAAAATACCCATAAAACAAATAAAATATCTACACAGTGATCATTGCTCTATAAACAATAGAATAGAGCCTTCATAAGGAGAATCACTGTGCTAAGTCCGGACCTCAACACCATCAAGCACATTTGTGACAAGTTGGAAAATAAACTGGACAGATCTATTGTACATTTAGAAGAAAGCCTTTGGCTTGAGTTGCAGAAGGCATGGGATGCCATTAGTGTTGAAGTTCTCAGGAAATATATTGACATTATGCTAGAAAGATGTGCTCTTGTAATTGCTGCAAAAGGTGGTCATACCAAATATTATAGTTAAAAGTGAATAAAAACAGTTGGTCTCACTTCGTGTGATATTTGTTGTGTGTAGCCATCTGAATATTTCATGAACATTTTGAAATGAAATTGTCACGCTATGGCGTACCGGGTGCGGAGCGGGGAAACAGGAGCAGGACTTGGAGTAGTTGAAGTGGACACGGAGGTTTATTCTCAACCAGAGACAGCCAAGGAACAGCACACCACGACAAATGATGTTAATGACCGGACTGGGGAAACACACTCTAACGCAGAGTATACACAGCACTAATGACACGAACGACAAACAGCTGGGAAAAGCAGGAATTCACACAAGGATAACGAGGGGGCGTGGCACACTGGAGGATCAGACGGGCATGGCGTGACAGAAATCATGTTTTTGAGGCAAAAAAGTCAACATTTTCAGATCTGTCAGGCGTTCTAATAATTTTGGCCATCACTGTATATCACGCCTATAAGGGCAGCAGGCTTTTCATAAATACTACGCCATCATTCTGCCTAAAATGGGTTATTTCAAGGTTTCCCAGTTGAAGTGGGAGTGTTTCTTATGACTTTTGTGGCCTTCCCTGGTGGTGGCTCGGTTCTGGGCATTCCTGCATCAGCTCTTCCAGTCACAAGGCCAAATGTGGCCACAAACTCTCACTCACCATCATTCAGGAGGGAAAGTACTGTGAAAGTGATTTCTAAAAAAAATCAAAACATTGACAAGGGAAAAAGATGGAGAGCAAGCTGACTTACCTGAAAGTGTATAAAAGCACTTAACAAACTCTGTCTTATCTGCACTGCATGATCATTTATTTCTAAAAATCACTGAAATTTTTCAGTTTTATACTTATTATGACTTGAACCTGATCACAAGTAACTGGGACCCTCAGTACCGGTGACTCAGACTTGGCCACTGGCAGGTAGGTAGAGCCACCAGACAAGGAAATACATCCAGGTCCCTGCTTCAAGTACTGGTGTAAAGGGTTAGAGTAGCAGGGGCAAGTGGCACAGACACCATCCTGTTACCTGGTGGCGTGGTCTTCCATCTCAAGCACGGTTTTAAATAAGTTAGCCTCCTCTTCACCGGATCTTATTGACAATCAAAATAAACATGGCCCTGCAATGGCTCATGGGTAAACTGCCATGTTAACACATTTCTAAAATTACAGATTCATTATCGACCCAGTTAACATAATTTACAACATGCAGCTGTGCTTTTAGCGCGGTTCTGTCCATAAGTGTGCCAAAGAGACTGGCAGCCGGTATGAATAGTTGTAAAGATCATTAAATGTACTTAGTGTAATGCAGTTTTTTGTTCCTCACTATAGTGACGTGCCTGCATGCAGAGGTCAGCATGTCGGTCCGTCTGCTGAAACAAGTCCAGCCCCCGGCCTGCGTGTCCCCAATCTCCTTCTGCCTGCAGTGTAAAGAGGACGAGGCCAGCAAGGGTACAAAGTGTGCGAAAGGTGTTCATTTACTGCTAAGCATGTACCAAAAAAAACCCTAATTATATATAAAAAACTACCGTACTGAGAGTCAAGATGAAAGCTGCTTGCTGGCCGGCTATAGATAGAGCGGCTGCACATGAGTGGCGTGATGGGAGATATTACGGCGGTAGAGGGAGACTGTAGAGGGTCCGGAAGGCATAGGGATGGAGCATCGATGTGTGAGCCAGCACGCACACACACATACACAGATACACACACAGACTCGCATACCCATTTAGATGGGGACCGTCCATTCATTTCTATGGGAAAAACCCTAATCCCAGTCACTATACCCTTAACCCCTACCCAGCCCTAACCTAAACCATAAGTAACCAAACAAAATACAAGACTTTTGGCATTTTTACTTTTTTGATTGCAGACATAGATTTTTATAAAACTGAGTAGAGGAAAGGAGCATTTTACCAGGATGTCCCCTCGCCTGTTTTCCTGGGCTTGTCATCTCTGCAGGGATTTGCACTCCGGATGATAGGGAGCCCCGCACAGCATGAGAACTGCTACAACAGCAGCGGCCCGTAACTAGCAGGCTGCCCCTGCCTCAGAGACACACCAGCATTTTACCACCATTACCTCAAACTCCTACTGGCTGTCCCGTACAAGCGTGCCGGACAGGACCCGATCTCACTCCTTCATGGCCATCACCTTAGGCAGGGTGACTGTATTTCTCTGCAGCTTGTTATGAAATGCAAGGTTACAATGAACCAATGAACCAAACATTTTATACTCCAGAATCCACTAAAACTGATGCTGAACACAAACGACCGTTTATGCTTCTCGGGGAGTTGACTGCATAAAGGCAGATAAATGGGATATGGGTTCAACATTAACAAAGGACCGTCAAAAATGATGGAAATGGTTACGAAGGACAATAAAACACACCGAGGACCGAATATTGCTGTAGGTACAAAAAGTCACATTTAAAACAAAACAAAAATACCTGTACAAAACAATTTTGTCATGTGACTCTACAGGAATGTGTAGCTGCAGTTTCTTTTTTGCAGAGGCTTATTGCCCCTGACGGTCTGTCTCGTGTCACATGTCACGTGTGCTGATGCTCAGGCTGTGTGTCGTCCACTCACACGAAAGAGTGCTTCACACATGAGGCTCGTTGGGGGTGTCCGTGAGGGCATGCCAGCCCTCTTAGTCTCCCTCACCAGTTGCCACCAGCCCCAAAGCATGCTTTAAGTAGGCGTGGCACAGCAACACAGGACCAGATGATGGCTGCCAAGAGTCTTTGCAAAAGTGTTCTTCAGACGCACATGAGAATCTTCAGCTATATGGAAATCCAAATGAAACCTTGTTGGCATTATGCCGCCCAACTGATTTGTGAGATTAACTTCTTTTGATTTATGTCATTATTCCAGAATTTCTGTCTTTCTTTTGGCCATTGTAGTGGTGAAGTCCTGGATTATTGGCCAAATTATACAACCAAAACAATTTAGATGTGCACGTCTTCTTTTATTCTTTTGTTTTATTTTTGCTCCTAGTTTTGCTTTATTTCATTAATAGTTATGCACCTAATAACCCAAAATACTTGTTTAAAACTGGAAGACGTGACCCAGTACGAAAACTATTTTATTATAGTCATGAGATGGAAATTGGGAGAAGTTTTAAATTTTATGCTTCTAATATTTTGCTTAAAACTTAAATTTTTTTAGTACATGATTTTATATGATTCATGCATAGTATGATATCTGACGCTTATTATTTAGCCCATAATTTTAGAGGTCATTTAATATGTGATAGGTGTGTAATATGTGAATGTAATTATTTATTATATAAGGACAGCCACTCACACTTTTTTTAATAAATAGATCAGTAATATTTTCGTTTTGGGGGGTCTCCAATTCATTTGCCCAGCTTGGGCAACCCATCACTCTTTGATACTGAGAGTCTGATTTCCAGCATAATAAATATGGTGGTAACATTCTCAGATATCTGAGTGGTGTGCTTAGTTAAAAGGTTACAAGGTTTCATAATCTGTACCACGGACGATAGAGCCTTGGTGAGAGCTTGGATCGGTTTGGGTTCGTCTGACAAAGAGACCGCACCGGCAGCCTCTCACGCCTCTGACTTTCCGGCAGGGTACGCAGCTTTCCGTGCAGACCAGGCAAATTGGCACGAAATGCAATGAAACCGTGACTTGCATGGAATAAGAAACCGCCGCACTCGATGCGAGACGCTGCAAACACTGATAAACACTTCTGCGCATGGGTTGCCAGGCAACTTGGTCCTCACTACTGTAAAGAGGGTTGGGGTCTGTGTGGGTCAGTTGGGTTTTATGAGTGGGCACATTTTTTATATTTAAGGGCACAGCCATGAATAAGAGGCAGGCTCATACAAATCTCTTTACAGCTCTCTGTGCCTTTCTGTGCTCCTTGCCTGTGCTGTAGAGAGGCACCCCAGAGTCGCTGGTGCAAGGACTATTCTTTGTCAAGCACAGAGGAACTTCAGTGACTAATGCCGTGTGACTCAGCAGCAGCGGCCAAGCTGAATGCTACATTTACCTTTTCCGCAGTCTGAATTTGTGATGCACTCTTGCGCAGTAAATCTCAGAACCAAGTCCAACTTCACTTATCACCACCCATGTAAAACAGAACAAATCTGACTTCATTTTCTAAGAACAGATACAGAAAATAACAAAAATGCTGTATCCAAAGTTATAGGAAGTTCTGAGACTTGATTTGGGTGGAACACTGAATATAACCATAGACACAATTAAGGAAGGAAGGAAGGAAGAGGATATTTGGGTGCTTGGGATGGACATGGGTTTATCAAAATGGTAGGGAGTTACAAAAATGAAAGAGAGCCATTTGAGCCTCAGCACAAGGGAGGCACTCCTGTGCAGCAAAGAAGGCCTTAAAAAGGGAGCCAGAGTCTGGGAACACAGAAGAGAAGAGAAGCAGATCTAATAGGATCGCTAACAGGTGATGTCAGCTGACATGGCTCTTCACATGACATGACACCCTGAACAGCCATGCTCTGTCCACTTTATTGTTATGACTCCATGTCTGTAAATGAATAAGAACATCATTTATTGTTAATAAATTAATCAGCCTATTTAAATTTCTTTAAAATTTGTTTGTGGATGCAGTCAGAACAATATGAAGTGTATGGAAGTGAGTTTTGTCTCTTGCTGTGGCATGGAGGCAGCACTCTCTGCTGGAGCTGTACAAATATGGCAGAAGGTGGGGGATTCCAATGTCGCGGGCCGCTCCCCGCGGCTCCGCTTGGCAGCGCATCAGCGGAGCGCGGGCTCGGGTCGGCACTTTTAATGTAGCGCTTGTTAAAAGCGAACCTCTGCTCATGTCATTGGCAGTGTGGTGGCTGACAGATGGCTGTGATCGCCTGCACTGTCAAACAGACCTCGGGCCCCACGGGTCTGGAAGCCGATCTTTTCGCCTGGAAGATGGGCAGCGAGCGGCAGCGGGCAGGTCAGTGGTCTGGAGACGCAGGCAGAGGGGGGTGACGCTGGACACGCACTCTACTACAGGAGCGTGAGAGCCTGCATTTGTTTACCCAGCTGCTGATCATTGTTACCTCGTTGCCAAGAACATAAGTACAGGTTAGGTAAGACAGAGACACCCAATTTAACCAAAAGCAGATAAATACGGCATCGCTGAGATTATCTCTGTCCTCCAAACCAGGCGTAAGGTTGTAATATTAACAAATTACATCTGTAGAACACAATGATGACTGATTTCCCCTCCCATGGAAATGAATTTGGGAAATGCTCAAGTTTGGGAAGAAAATCCATCTGTAAGCCGGGAATTTGCTATGGGAGAAGGCGCCATGTAAATTACAAAAAACGGCAAGATCATCTCCATTATGTTAAGTTGTTTTGATAGTGTTAACCTGGCATGAGACTGAACGGACTGCACTTAATTGACAGTATAAATTGCACAAAATGGCATATCATTTATTCATGATGTGACTGTGGTTTACTTTGTGGTCAAGAAGCATTAAAGGCTCATTGTGTGAAACAGTGCAGGACATGTTAATGTTTTTAGCCGTATCTGAGCCGAGAGGGATATCCTGACTATTATCAGTGACGTGATGTAAATTCCTTTTTTTAAAAACCACTTAAATGATCAGTTTTATATTTCACCGCTATGAACATGACAGCAGGCAGCAAGAAAGATTTTTTATATGTATAGCATACATTATTCTGCTGTAGATTGTACTGTTTTGGAGCTGCTCCCTTGACAAAGTTTTTTTTTATCGTATTACTAGAAAAAAATCTTTCATTAATTCTGTCTTGTCCCTGTGCTTTTCCCTCCAAACAGGCTGCTTTCTCTTGAAGAACTGGTCTTCTGACGGCCAGCCATTTACCAGCCCTAACCTTAACCTTAGACTTAAGACTTAAGACTTAAGCATTTTTCAGTTTTTGATTGCAGTCACAGATTTTTATGAAATTGTGGGGACTGTGTACATGACACGCACACATGTCTATTATTAGGAAACACAATGCACAGGTGTGCCATGCATATGTCCTGAGCCTGAGCATATCTATTTATTTTGTTAGGTATCTATGCTGATTGTGCTGTACCAGTAATACGCAGCACTGTCAGACTTCATACTGTCACGTCCAGTCCTGCCCTGCTTGTCGGCTCCCTGTTTCCCTTGGGCGTGGCTCTAAACAGGCCATGCCTGATGCTCGGTTGTCTTGCCTCTTGTTCCTGCCCTCATGGTAACCAATCACAGCTGCCTCTTGTTTGCCCTTTTGTTAGTCTAGTATTTAAGTGCTTCCCAGTCCTGTGCTCCTCAGTTCTGCCATTGTTACCTGTGCTGTACCCCAATAAAGTCCCCTGTGTGAGTTTTGCCTGCACTATAGCCTGCCTTTGGGTTGTGCCTTCCCTCACAGATGTGACACATACACATTAATATATAAACCTGAATTCATGTGAAGTGTTATTACATCATAATATTTCATTTCATTGTGAATGAGGCTCAGTGATATTTCTTAATTCAAATATTTGGTTTGAAGCACTGAAAGTTGCTTGGTGCACAGTGACCCGTGTGAAAGCATTCGCCTTTATTATGAACGATAATGAGGGAGAATCCTTCCATAAAATGGAATTTTTTTTTCGTAACTGTTAAATTGTCATTAAATCGGATGCATCACATCCATACTAAAAGTATTATGTAAAGCTACTTTATTCCTGTTAGTTTATTAAAAACACCAAAAAAATGAATTTGGGACCAGGGTTCAAGGTTCCATGTGTGTGGAGTTTGCATGTTCTCCTTGTGTCATCATTGGGTTTTCTCTGGGTACTCCACTTTCCCCCCACAGTCCTAAAAACATGCTGAGGCTCATTGGAGTTGGCCGATTGCCCATAGGTGTGAATGAATGGTGTGTGGGTGTGCCCTGCAGTGGGCTGGCTCCCCCATCCTGGGTTGTTCCCCGTAGCTTTTGGGACATGCTCCGGACCCCTTGTGACCCAGAAGGATAAGCGGTTTCAGAAAATGCATGTTTTTTTCATTTATTGTAATTATCCAACAGGAGAGGCAATTGATTACAATTACAGTGATTACAGTACAGTGATTACATAAAATGTTATCTAGATTTAATCGCAAAACAGTACAAAAACGTTTTCCTAAAGCCAGGTAGCTAACTGTGTTTCAGCATCCATGCAGGAAGAATAGTTTGTTTAATCTTTTCTTTAATTAAAGCAAATTACCTATGAACCACTCAAACGATGTGGGCCATCCTCCATGAAAAATCCTGGCAGTGCACATACTTAATAACTCCTTTCATGCCGCCACCCTGTTCATCTCAAACAACAATTCCCCGATTTATTTAGGCTCCAGAGCCTCCTGGATCCATCCCCTTCTGAACCTCCTGCCCCCTTCCTCCCTGCTTCGCCCTCCAGCAGATGAACACCAGCCTTGTTCATGAAGTGAGCACCACCGTGTACAATTCTCGAATTTCCTCCTTAACATTTCCTTCTTATTAGAAATTAAGAATAAAACTCCTTGATGCCTGGTTTACATCGGACAATGGGTCAAATTCATGAAACGTTCATAAATTAATGAACACCTTTGCACTTAAAAGGCGATTTTACTAAAATCTCACACCACATGCACAAACCATGAGTAAAACCTCAATTTTTTCTTAATACCCTGCGTAGGTTTATAAATACCAATCGTTTCTAAATTGTCAGCTGTGTGCACGCTGTCTGCTTATGACCACAATCCACACCCATCAACACCCCAAATCTTGAAAGTGCACAGGATCTGCCAAAACGTCAAAAAAGAAAAGGAAGGAAAGAACGGGAAAAAAAAACTTCATAGAAGTGGAGATCGATGCACTTTTAAGTGCAAAGCCCTGGAAGGGACATGGAGGAGAAAAAATTGGTGGTTGGGAAAAAACTTTGGCGAGATCTCACTAAGCTTGTGCAGGATCTCACTATGCTTGTGCAGGATCTCACTAAGCTTGTGCAGGATCTCACTATGCT
>JAODKN010000021.1:10167782-10179067 GCA_026774425.1 Petrocephalus zakoni | reverse complement strand
CTGTGTTACACCCAAGCCCAGTACTGTGTTACACCCAAGCACAGTACTGTGTTACACCCAAGCACAGTACTATGTTAACAAACAGCTGAATACTACGCCGTTGTGATAAATATTGAGGAGTTTTAATGAGTGGTCGATGACTCGTCTTGAAATAAAACCTTGAGTCCTCTCTGTCTGAGGCCAAGACAAGACCGAGTCAAAATAAAGTACATTCCAAGACGGGACCAAGACTGCAAAAAAGTGGCCTTGAGAGCATGACCGGTCTCGAGTACTACAGCACTATGCCTGTCAGCAGAAGATGGTCACTTACAGAGGAGAAATCTGTCAGTGTGTTACAGGCAAGCTTACAGGATGATTATTTCTGCACGTTTTCATTCCGAAAACCTTGAAACCAACTATGCTTGTAATTACGATTGAAACATTTGTCTCTCTCAAGATAATGTAAAAAGCTCTCAAGATCAAATTACACACTTCCAGCATATGAAGGGATTTTCTTAACTTTTTATTTTAAAACCATAACACGTGTATAAGATCTGTTTCTAAATCTTTATTGGCTCATTATAACTGCACATTGAGGAGAACGGCTTTAACACGCAGCTGCCCAGATTTTCATGTTTACCACGTCGTTTTATTGCCCATCTTCCTCATATATAACTTAGAGCTCCTCTAGACGTAATATCATAAAATAATACACGATACTCCATGCAGTAATGTGTCCTTGTGCCCATTAGAAAATATGCTACTTCTCGCTTTATAACATCAGTGATGTTATACGTTATGTGAACGATGTCCCGAAGGGTATCTTAATTAATAAAACATGCTACTTTTCAAACTTCCTAGACTGAAACTTTTACTAATGTTGATACCTTCAGTTTAACATCACCTAATATTTAATATTTACTACATCTGTATTTAATGTCTACGCTTTACGGACTTGATCTCCAGCCAACGTATCAATCTCCCCTACTGCAAACTATTTGTCTTTTGGGTTTTTTGGGTTTGGAATTCCTAGATTTTGAGACACTATTACATTTCAAATTCAAATGAATAAAACTCTTGTTTATGACAGACATAGTAACACTATAACGAAAATCCTTTCTACTAAAAGGCGAAAAAAGTCTTATTTACTGAAAGTTAAGAAAGTAAGAAAACCGTTTATTGGTGTTTGACCTCAAATAGCGTGGTAGTTCAACCATATTTACAACTCAGAGATGCAGGCTATTGTTTGCTGAATTTCCAAGGACTCGAAATGGCAAAAGATCCTGTGCTTATCCTGGTAAACCTATTTAGTGCCATTTCACGAAGATAAAACAATCGTTCAATGCTTAAAAACTATTTGACAACTGAATTTCGCACTTCGATTCTTAATAGTAATAATCAGGAAAAAAATAGGAAAAATGAACAGATGCTATAGTGACGAGGGAAACAGGGACTAAGTACTAAATACTAAGAAAAATGTACATTCGTGCAACGTCAGCACAACATCCAGAAGTAAATAAGCTCCGTTTTCATATAATTAATGGCATTTCTATCTGCGTAGAGAAACATTACATTTTTAGTTAATTTCCGTACATTCTGTTTAGATGTCCTACATTCTCTTGCTCATTTTATGGGCTATATACACACTCGGGTTATTTTGTGCCTTCCCCTCTTTGTACAGAGAGTTTATTTGTAGTATTTTTTTGCTTTTTTTGTTTAATTAACCACGTATTTCAGTAACCAAAAAATAGTTATTTAACCATTTAAATACATGAAGGGAATACGGGGCCAGGAGCATGCTCTAAATGTTAGGATGTTTTACAAACCACTATGCTGTATCTTAATTAGTTATTGAATTGATTACAATGTAAACTATAGCCCAATTATCACGGAATCTGGAAACTATGCCCAGTTTTAGTGTCGCAAATAGCATATGCACATGCTAATAACAACTGTCAGCGATTCACAATCTTCTAAAATCGCATTAATTCACCAACAGTGTTTCATGCCACATCGTGATCTGCGAGTTCTTCGGCACACATAACTGATCAGCTATGCTGATCAGTGAAAAGAGTCAAATAGGTTTAAATAGAACTAACCTCAAACCGAGTATTTATGAGTGTTCGGATAGAAACGCTATTCAGTGGATATAGTGCAGATAATACTGTCACCCGTCCAGTCACGGGCGCTCCTTGGCAGCTCAGTGTTTTAACGGTGACAAAATCCTGTAGATCGTTTATTACCGCGACACACCGGTTGAGGGTGACATTGATTTTTTTAATAGTATTGTCTATATTCGCCACCCATGTGTCCCAGAAGATCGGCGATGACTCGCCACTTAATATGATTCAGTGCGTGGAGCCGCTTACAGGTCTACGCTGTCATGCAATATCACAAGGAGAATTAATAGAATGTATAAGCGCACACGCTGATATTCACACATTTTTCATATTGGGGAAATTAATGTTTAGTAGTCTAGACCTACATTGGCAAACTAATGTATGGGTAATATATCTGAAAAAGCCAATGACACACTGGGTCCCTGATTCATTCGCGATCGTTAATGTTTACTTTCGTTACACGCAACAGATTCAACCCGGCTGTCATAGACGGGTGTTAAAAAGACAAAGTGTTTCAGTGCATAGGCAGCATCCAAACCCGGAATGAATTCATCCAGTACATCCCCTTTTGTTGATCGGTGCGACTTGACGCTGCCTAAATCAGTCACTGTCCAAACGCCACACCCTCCGAAATGCAAACGTCAATGCAAATATTGAGAAAAATCAAACCCGCGCTGCCTCCGTGCAGCCTCGCCGGAAATCTCGAACTTCCCCCGGCGGAGCGTCTCGCCTTTGATCGCCAAAGAGAGTCTTTTGCGGGGAGCAGCAGCGCTGGCAGGTGCGGCCGCGGGTTCGAAAGCAGCGCATTTCACGACCGGCTTTATAAGACGGTTTGTTAAAGGCACATATGTTCTCGACGGCTTTTAGCGCGTTTTTTGGTACCGATTTAATGCCCGCTGACGTTCACTACGATTTGCTCTCTTTGCTGTTTTGCAGGTGTGTCACTTTCCATTCTGCCCAGTAGGTGGGACTTGAAGCCAGCAGCTCGCACTTCTCCTTTTTTCCCTCCTCCTTTCCTTCCCTCCCCCTGCCGCTGTTCCTGCGAGTCCTACAGCTGTGCGCGAACAGCCAAGTGCCAGGCGACTGACGGCGACAGACGACGGGGGTAAACCTATACTATGAGGTCGGGAGAGCAGCGCCCAGCCGGAGTATCGATTCTGCCAGGCTTTCTGCTGTGACGGAGAATTGTTCAACTTGTCGGCTCCTGAGATCGGACATTGACGGCATTGGTATTAATCTGACATACCTCCACAAAGATTAAGGCGCACATAATCACACGTAGAGGCACGCACACACGTATCCAAACTCCACACTGACATCTCTACTTCTTCATTCCTAACGCAGGACATCAGATACCCTTTTTTTTTAGCTTGGAAGACATGGATGTATCGTTCTTTACACTCCGAATATGTTGGTGGAGGGTATTATTTCTCCTGAGCATCTTCCAGGACTATCTGAGCTCCATGCTGGACTGCCCGCCGACCTGCATTTGTTCTCCTTCCGAGATCTATTGCAATAAATCCGACAATGGGAAATTCTTCCCCTTGCTTGCTCTGCAAGACACTGTGGGCAATGGTAATACCAGCAACAGCATCCAAGACCTGTTCAAGAACATCACGTCCATGTAAGTCTTCATAAAGTAAATGTCAGCGCTGCGTTCGATCCGTAGATGCATAGATTTTAATTTAGCTCCTCAGTTTTCGCTTGTTTTCACCGCAATGCTTGTTTTTTTTTCTCATCTTACCGCCTTTTAACTTACCTTAATGGCTTTCAAAGCGTAGAAGTAGATCACTGTATTTCCTTTATTAGTAAAGTAACACAAAATCTACGGATCACTCCGTTATTTTACTATGGATCATTGGGACCGAATGCAATTCACTGTTACTAAATGTATACGTTACTAAACACACAGAAATATACACAAATATGTATAAATATATGTGCTGGTGAATATACCTGTTGTTTAAATGGCTTCCGAGTACTTGGCAATTTCGAATGAGTAAATAATGGTCACGTATTCCTTCCTGAAATGGAGAGTACAATACAATAGAGGAAAGCCCATATTCCCACTGAACTTACGTGGGAAAAAGTAAATAACGCATTTTCTCATTTGACTAAGAGATAATTCACGACAAACCCCCAAAATAATAATAATCATCATACTGACCACATTTCTGCATGTTAATTACTAGTGCCTGGTAATTGTGGATGCCTTTTCTATGGATGGCTTCTAAGTAATTTTGGCGCTAGCTATAGTCTATTTTTTATATAGATATATTTTAAAGGTCTTCATTTTGAAGCAAAGGGACAGCAGGTGGTGACATAGATACATCTTGTGCTCCAAACACCGTTTTCAGCTCACGAAGTCCTCCTGAATGTAGACTCTGGCATCGTTTTCTTAGCTTAGACGGTGTCCTGCCAAAAGCGCTGTGCATAGCGAGGTGTCTACAATGGAATTCACTAGTATACTGCTTCATTTAAAATACATATTTCTGTTATAACTCCGTGTTCTTCAGTAGAAATACTCTTTGTTTTATTCATTTTGAAATACTTTTTAAAAGCTATTCATGATCGAAAGGCGTTAAATGCTGGTTCGTCGCGGACAGATTCTCAGAAAGCATAGAATATATGTTTTACATTTTCGGAAGGCAGGGCATTTTGCAAACTAGGCATAGCAGTTCCTTAAAAATAGAACATGGATTCTCATGACATACTTTTCGCGAAGGCTTTTCCTCTGAGAGGTTCTTGCAGTTCGGGATCACTGTCGGTTTTCAGATCTTAAGCGTCTGCAGTGAAACTGTGATTTTTACATTTGTTGGTGTGTATACATGTACTGTATGTTGCTGTGGTATATGATTACAAATACCGCTGCGCATGTAGTGCATTTTAAAGGGTGTTTGTGGTCCCAGGGGCAATGCGAAAAGTCAGTCCTAGACGAACAAAAACAGATTCATTATTTATTCTTTGCTGGGGATAGCCAAGAACTAGGATACCATGACAACCCCTCCGCTTTGCACTGAATTCGCCCAATTTCCATATAGTCTAAACCGTGAGCGTTTGCCCAATTTAATCGACGTGCAACTAACAGTGCTGATATTTTTTATAAGTTTTCTTAGCCGTGAAATGCTGTCTTTATTTGCGCCTTGCTAATTATTCATTTTTCATGACGCGATCCGGAGGGTAAGCATTGTGCTGTTGCCTTTTTGGATCACAGAAAATGCTGATTTTGTGCGCAGTTCCTCTTTCGCTTTTTAGGCCACTAGAGGGGAGGTTCGGGGCTTTTTACAGAAAGGCCGAAGGTAAAAAAAAATAAGGAGTGCATCCCAAATGAACGGGTACCATGTGACCAAGAGCAATAAAAAAAAAATCGAAATTAAAAGAATAAATGGCTTGCTGCCAGAAAACATCCATTGCAACACGGTTGTGCATGAGGTGCAGCTCTTTGCGTGCAACCTGGGATGGCAGCTTTGCTTTATGCGGGCGCACCTGCAGCTTTTTTGGGGAGGTGGGACTGGCGCATCAGCACCCCGCCTAATGGACAGCTCCCTCCCCGGCGTGCCGAGAAGCCAGCGCGGCGAAGGGAGACGCCGGGCCGCAAAGGCCGCGCAACACGAACGGAGCGGCCCGGCTATATCCGCCCGGTGTATGATCTATGCAGATTTCTCCCCCGAAGTTATCGTATGCATAATTAACCGTGCCGCACCTGGAGAAAGCTGCTAATGAGGGGGATGATGTCTGGCCAGGCCATGGGGTTCCATGCACTGCGCCTGACGCGTCCTTCACGCTCCTCCTAATGGCAATAAGGTCGTAATAAAGTCGAGGCGTTAATGGGAGGTGCATCCGTGCCCGGCCATGTCGCCAGATCGCCGCTCAAACAGGAGCCGTCTAGGGGACACTTGCTGCTGGCGTTTCCAACTTTCGGTCAGTGCGAGCCGAAGCTGTGGGTCACACCGGGGAACGAGTGCAGGGAAAGAAAGATTCTACTCCCTACCCCCTATATTATAATAATATAGCCCAATCCCCCAGCCGAGCCCACCTGCGGACTTGTGCATTTATTTACACCCATTACGGATAATAACACTGCATTTGTGTGCCTTTTGTTCGCAATGGCGTATATAAAACACTGTACACACTGGAGTTGCGTATAGCATCAATCATCGTTTGACTTCTCGTCAAGATTTTCTAATTAAAGTCTAAGCTAATTCAATATTTGCCCCATTAAGGACATTTGAGACTGCGAATGCGGGCCCTTTTACATCTGTTAACTATGACATTAACCTGTGTTCGGGACCTTTCAGATTCTGTTATTATGCTGTTGTAATAACCAATTTATTTGACTTTTGTGGTGTTCACGTATCGATTTTTTGCGCTTGGCCCATCTTGTGTATTGATTTCTTTTAGATATTTGTATTAAACTTAGAAATCCTGCAGTTTTTAATGTAGGACTATGTAACACACCCACATTCGCGGAGGACTTCGTCAGCTTGTAATATAACGTCGCTGCCCCCCTTTCTTCGGCTCTATCGCCTTGACTATTTCTGATTTACTTTGGCATTGCAGTAACTTTAGCCGTACAGTGCAACGTCATACAATATGAGGGTCGTGATTTAAAATGGATTAATGAGGATGCAGATGTTTTGTAGTATTAAACCATTTATTTTTTCCAATCGCAAAATGTTACATTTGAAGCCTGGGCTCCTGTGTGGCTTCTTGGTAAATTAGCTGCAAATGTCACAGTCACGTGAAGTCTGCATCCTGTCTGAAACACAAGAAATATAATAATAGCCTTCTCATAAAAAAAAAAAAACTGCTGGACCCATTTAGTTTCTGCCTTGCAGCTATAATATTATGGGCATGATGATGATTATTGTGGGGATCAGCCTGTGCTCCTGTTCCTGTAGGGTAATAAATGGCATATATCCGGAATCGGGACGCATGATGGACGGCTCTGCCACATTAATGACTTAAATGCGGACTTATCTCTGGGTCTGCACGCCTTAATTTGAAGGGAGTCATTAAAATATTCAAGTGATAATAATAATAATAATAATAATAATAATAAATTAGCTAGTAAAATGATTAATTTTGCATCCCACATTGTGGCCTCCTGCATGAATCCTTTTAAAGAAGGTAAGTAAACTGAAAATGTCCAATTATATAAGCGGCTGTATAACAGATTTAAGAATAACGCATCAGACAGAACATTAAAAGTGCATATATTTGATATAAGAAACCCTCTATCAAAATAGACGTTACAATTTCTGTAATGTTTAATCTGTTCAACACAAAGCAGTTTTGCTGATTTCAACAAGAACGAATGAGTAACAAATGAGTACTTCCTTGTAATGTAGGTCATGGCTAGTCAATAGCTATCTGTGACAACCGCTGTCGTATTTGAAGTGACCAAAAGTTCTTAGGGGTGGGGTGGGGGGGGCTGGTCCTCTAATAATCATGATAAACTAGCTTGGCATACTGTAAAATGTTTCTGGGCATACGTTTCGGCTTATTGGGGGTCCCTCTGAGGTTATCTGCTTTGTATAATATAAATGCAAATCTGGGCTACATGACTGAAGCTGTTAAAAGTGGCCAAGGTGAATAGGCAGACAAGCATCAAGTTTTGCTATGTTGTTTTTCAGTTACATGCAAATGGATTTGTACCATCAACGCGCCTGTGACTACCTGTCTAATATCAAAATTAGGATGCTAATATTTTGGCAGCAGTGGTGAATATATTGCTGACAAAACATGAGTAAAAATGTCTGAAGCGTCTGGAGACGGATCCGAGCCCAATGTGGGTCAGTCTCCATTGCCCTACGGCCTTCCGTAGGTGTAACTGCTGTTCCAATTTTCACTTGGCATCCATATGTTATTTGTCTTCTGCATATTATATGTCTGCCTAATTGAGTACCTTGAGCGTAGCTCATCTGTTCTCATCAAGACATTCCATTAGGCTAATTGCCTTTTCTGTACTTAGTAAGGCAGTTTTGTATTAAGCACTGCAATCTTTTATGTCCCTAATGAAGCCTTGACATCAGTGTCTATCTGTGTCTCTAACTTTACCTCTGCTTATGGCCTCTGTGTCTGTTTGTCTGCTTCTACAGCATACATATAGAAACACCCACATACACACATATATACGTATATGTGTGTATATTTACATTTTTGAGAATGTTTGTGCTTTGTATTTGATAGTAAATCTCTTTCATTCTCTGCTCTAAAGTCAACATCCTCTATAGACCCAAATAAAAAGTAAACAGTGTTAGAAAATATCATTGGATTCCAGTTTGCCTGTTGTTTGGTAGCTTAAAAATTTGGTCAGTTTAAAAATGGTTATGTGTGGAAAATGTTATATGGCATGATGTGTTTTTAACGTTCCCAATTATCACAGAGAAGCTATCATCAATGGGAAATAATGGTAAAATCAAACCAAACTAAACCTGAAGGTTATATTAATGCATCCTGTTTACGGTCAGGCTGTAAAATCCTAATTGTAGAAAAAAACAATCAAAAGTGGGTATTGTTCTCTGTGACATCCATTCTGCACAATATCAGATTACATGGATATATGTGTTAAGAAGGGTTTTTGTAGACATTTTTCATTATTAAAAATAACACAAAAGTTATGTGTGGCCAGTAAGCCGGCAGGGTGTAAAATTTACGCCAGGTCAATATGTTAATGTGATATTATGCAATGTGTAAGAACACTATCCTGAAGAGATTTATGTTTCTGTTTTTAATCCTGGTAATTACAGACTCATTATTAAACAAATTGGTTTAAATTGTCTCCTGATCTGTAGTGAGTGAGGTCAGTATGTTTCGGATGAAGGTGTAAATTGTCACTGATGTGTGAGAGGTGATATTTTACAAAAGCTTGGGGCCAGTGAGGTGTCGCCATATTGGCTGCAGATGTTGAGAATCATCGCTACTGAGAGCATGTCTCCGGGAATATTGGTAAGCTTAGGAGATAAGCTGACATACGAACACCAGCACGGGTGCAGGCTTTATGTAATGTTGCTACTCTGGGGTGTGTGTGCACGTGTCACTCTACCTGGGTGTGTCTCTGGGTTGTTGTGGGGTGAGAGAAGGCCTGGAACCAGGAGGAGGGGCTGAATCTTTAGGTGTTACGTCCCTCTGTGCAGATGATCCAGCTGTAGCTGAGAAGGCCCTGTTACGTTTTGTGCATAGGAAAATATCTTGTTGATTACAGACTAGGTTTTTGGATTGATGTCATGCGAGTCTCAGCAGTGGGAACATCAGACATCCTGTGGTTATAAGCACACTGCCACCACCACTATCATCGTCTTCATCATCATCATCATCATCATCATCAAAATCATTATTATTATTATTATCCCTTTGACAATGTAGTCCTGCCCTTGCCCTGTACATCCTGGGAGATGCTCCAGGCTCACTGTGATCCTCTATGGGAAGATGGACGGATTATCATTACTATCATTAATACTGGAATATTAATGCATTTATTTTTCGCTTTCATTCTTGGTGCTAAGGTGCTCGATGTCCATCGTCTGTCATGTTTCTGCTCTTTCCTGGAGCCTGATCCAAACTGCCAGGCAGGGATGCTTCCGTCCGGCCCCCGCCTGCAGTATCGCAGCCCAGGGCGGCATTTGGGCGGGGGGGGCATGGTTTCATGGTGTGAGGGGGTGCGATGAAAGCGGAGCATCCGTCTGAAGGGTGACTATAAATGAAGAGGCTCCTTTCATGCGGACAGTGAGGGCTCACATGTGTAGATGTGCATCAAGGACCTGATAGCAGGGTATAGGGGTTATGGGCGGCCTGCCGGAGAGGGATTGGGAGAAGCCGTGTCAGGCACGTACAGAGCTACACTAATCCCTTTATCCATGTTTGCCTGTGATTTCTTCATGTTTAACAGAGATTTGGTTCTTAATTCTGTCCATTGATATCTGAAAGAATATTTCACTGGTATGAAATAATGTGGTAGATGGTCTTTACTGCTATGGGAGGAAGCCATGTAACCAAGCGTGGCGTCGGCACAGCAACACGGCATGGCGGTGGGGGCATGGGCGTGTGGCGCTTCCTGTCAGGAAGGTAGGCAGCGGCGTGGCTGGAAGCTCGAGGGAGGGTACGTGCCCTGCCTGGCTCGCATGGGGACACCAGAGACAAAGGGTACAATCGCACACTGCGTCCTTTATCCGGCCCGCCCGACATCCCCCACTACTGTGCCTTTGAAAGGTAAGCTTTGTGTGTGGGGGTGAGGCCGGGCAGGCCTCAAACCCTGGGACTGCCTTGACCTTATCCTGGCGGAGTGCAGGGCTGTCAGTGCCAGTACGTGTGGTATTGTCAGTGTGAACTGGGTATTGGCAAAGTGCCTCACCAGACATGGAGGCCTAAACTGCCTTAAAACTCCAGATATTGTCTGCAGCACCCTCTGTTTTTACTGCCACCTACATTTCTGTGTTACAGCACAGGAAAATGTACTATTGGCCGCTGGGCACAAAAGTATCTCGTGGTTACGCTTGAAGATTCGGCTCTTGGAGCAAGCTTGCTGGTAAACATCCAAGCTGGAACTCGGCATAAATTGCTTCATCAAACATCCAGCTAAAATATATAAGTGCAAGTTGGACAGCCAGAAAACGAAAACTAAAAGGAATCAGATGTAGAGCTCTGGATCTTAACGTGGCATTTCTGCTCGGTGACCCAGAAGAAATAGGAAGAGTATATACATTAGGATATATAGAGAGCATTTATTCTACAGCGGTGCTTCTCAACCCGGTCCTCAGGGACCCCCAGATGGTCCACATTTTTGCTCCCTCCCAACTCCCAGTAGTGTCTGAGGGGTCCCAGGACTGGGTCGAGTATAAAGTGTACACTCCATAAAAGAAAAAGCATGCTGCAATAGGAAATGTAAAGAGTGCATGAGTTTATTATTGTGGCATGTACTGCACATAATAAGTGCACACAGCAAAAACTAAATAACAGCAAGTGAACATAGAGTACATTTTACAATAAGAAGTGCTCACAGTGTGCAATCCACAGTTTTAAGTGAGCATGCACAGTGTGTACTCCACAACTGGAAGTGAGCATACACAATGTGTACTCCACAATTGGAAGTGACCGTATACAATGTATACTCCACAACTGTTAGTGAGCGTACACAATGTATACTCCACAACTGTTAGTGAGCGTACACAGTGTATACTCCACAAT
>JAODKN010000021.1:10133561-10144476 GCA_026774425.1 Petrocephalus zakoni | reverse complement strand
ACTGTCAGCTGCCTCTGATGCCCCTGCAATGCCTGCTTTGAGTGGTCGCTCCATGACCGGGGAGCTTAAGGCCTGCTGACGCTGTCAGCTGCCTCTGATGCCCCCGCAATGCCTGCTTTGAGTGGTCTCCTCATGACCAGGGAGCTTAAGGCCTGCTCACACTGTCAGCTGCCTCTGATGCCCCTGCAATGCCTGCTTTGAGTGGTCGCTCCATGACCGGGGAGCTTAAGGCCTGCTCACACTGTCAGCTCCTCCCTCTTCCCTGACAGCGATCTGGGATTCCACCTCCCCACCCCATCATTAGCATTTGGTTCTGGTCTGCTGGGACTTCTGCTCTCTTTTAGGAATGCTAGGCTACATTTTTCCGGAGATTTATATACAAATGTCCTTTACAGATTTCTGTAGATGAAACAAAATTGATCTGTACCGCAGCTCTGCAAGATGCTTTTTCTGTTAGCACTAACTGAATTGCAACTTTGAGCAGTGAACAGTTACCATGTAGCATGACAGTGTTAAAGATCATAGAGCACCATAAAGACAAAAATATAAACCACAGCACTGAGAATAATGTTAGTATAGCCTGTCCACTCTAAAATTCTCCATGAACTAGCAGGCGCCAGTATTGGCTCAGACCAGTGCATCTAACTATAAATTAAGCCAGTGTTATAATTTAAACCTTTCTTCTTTGTTATGGAGTTGGGTGAATTCACTACAGCATAACATTGCATTGTGTAACCTGACATCGCTGTGTGAATTCACCATGCTGCAACACTGTGTGGTGTAACCTGACATTGCTGTGTGAATTCACCACGGTGTTACACTGTATGGCGTAATCTGACATCACTGTGTGAATTCACCATGCTGCTACACTGTATGTTGTAACCTGACATCACTGTGTGAATTCACCACTGTGTTACACAGTATGGTGTAACCTGACATCGCTGTGTGAATTCACCATGCCGCAACACTGTGTGGTGTAACCTGACATTGCTGTGTGAATTCACCACAGTGTTACACTATATGGTGTAACCTGACATCACTGTGTGCTGCTGTGTCTTTCAGGACGATCATGAGATCGAACCTGCGGACGATCCATTCGCGCGCCTTCGCCCAGAACCCCCACCTGCGTTACATGTGAGTATGTTACCCAGGCAGCACGAGTTTGGTGTGCCTCAGATACCGCGCTCTACTTCCCTTTCGCAGACACCCCTGTTACCTTCCTGAGCTTGTGAGAAATCGCGAGGGAGCAGCTGTGAGGTATCAGTGGGACGGGTGATACTGCCATTTAACTAGCTCTGGGGAGACTCTATTAAAGCAGGTGCTTCAGCAGCCAGATTGTAAAGGAGAGTAGCTTTGGAGGTAGTAGTTACTCATCACAGTCATGTAGAAGAGGAAGTGTAGTCTTTGTTGGCTTGAGGCCCGTGGGAGGACTGACCTTCATACGAATCAGCTCAGCCCCCTCTCCTGGCACTCTTTAACCTCTACATGCATAGGCAGTCAAGTGTGTAATCTTGCGAGTTCTGCGATGGATGCGATCCTCCTGAAAGTTATTTACCTTAATAAATTGTCTCAGCCCTATACCCTGCTTGTGTAATTCATATGGCGGCCAAAATGCCGTCTTGTCATGTGACAGTCAACTATTTCCCAATTCGAGATAGATGCAGGAGAATAAATTGTCCGCCGTTACTTGAGAATTAATATTTGCAATCTTTGCCATCCGTCATGTGGCACACTCGCTCACCCTGTCTCACTGTGTTTTTGTCCATGTGTCTTTGCTCACGTTTGGGGGAGGGCACATGACTCCCCGGGATTCCACAATCTTCGAGTGGACAAACGGGGCTGGATTACTCGGGTTGTGCTAATGAACTGGGAAATTGCATTATAATAAGAATAATGGGGGAACTACCCGGATAGTGGCAGCTGCCATATGTGCGTACGAGGTGCGAATGGTAAGCCGAGTGCCGCTCTGCTGTCTGCTGGGTTACATAAGATGACACAGCTATTATGACTGGTGGCATAATCTCTCGTGACCCGCTATAACATGCTGTTTTGGAGCATTTCTGACAACATTGTGAAAGTGTTAATTCTGGTATTTAGCTTATTTTAAGACTGGGGCTGGGGCGGAGTGCAGGGTTGGGGCCACATGCGTAAAGGTTCTTCTCCGGGTGCTGGGGAATTCATAGGGGTATGTGGGTGCTGTTTGCTGTAACAGAGAGTTCAGGGGCCAGGCTAGCACACCTTATTTCTGGACTGGAAGGATGCTGGAGAAAATCCTCAGTGAGAGCCCTTCCATTTTACAGGATTTTCCAGGGATGATGTGCCACTTTTGAATTGTCCAAATCCTCCTGTATCCTGCATTTACTGTACACATACTGCACGTGTTCTGTATCCTACTATACCTCAGTACACTCTATGTGTAATATACACTGTACCTGTACTGTACTCTATAAATACGCTATACTTCCTACATGTACTATAAGTTACCTGTGCTGAACCATACTGAACTGTATTCTGCAGAAACCCCATACTACTGTACATGTACTATAACTTACCTGTACTGTATCATACTGTACTGGATTCTGCAGAAACCCCATACTACCGTACATGTAATATAATGTACCTGTACTGTACCCTACTGTACCGTACGTTGCATAAACCCCATACTAGCCTACGTGTACTATAACTTACCTATACTGTACCATGCTGTATTGGATTCTGCATAAATACCCTACATGCACCATGCCCACCCTGCAGTACTTTACTTTGTCTGCTGTTGCCTACATGTACTGTACAGAAAATCCAATCGCAGGCTTCCTGTCAGAGTCTCTTTGCATTACATGCGCTCGGCTTAGGGAGCGATCGCGCTCGGATCCCACGTTATCTGTTTCGGTAACTGTTTCTCCAGATGCCAGCTTTCAGCGGAGGCTTTTTAATTAATTGCGACGGGTCTCAGAGTAGCAGAGGCTGCCGCCGCCTGTAAGGATCCGGCGTGTCTCCTGACGGCGGCTGGCAGGCACGGCCCGAGAACCCCACCAGCACCGGGGCTCATGTGCCACTTTTCCTCTTTGCAGCAGTGGAAATTTGTTTTTAAGAGATTTTGATAAAAGGCAGAGGAGTGAGCGGATAAAGGGCACCTTTCAGTCTCTCGATCTCGCTTTTTTTGATCTTGGCTGTCCGCCTAAGCTTTGATATGTGTCGTTTTCAGAGTGCAGTGAAGGCAAGGTTACCGTCGTGAACGACAGATTTTCCTTTGTTTTAATCCGCATACGGGGGCGTGGGGGGGATAAATCTGAAGGAGCAGCCGTGGCCATGGAGCCGTAAAGGTCACTCCCACCACGGGGTGAGTGAATGTCTTTGTCGTTAAGCCTTTCATCCACGCTGACGCTTCCCCCCTCCACAGCAGCGCCATGACGCTGAGGCGCGGGCTCGTCTCCTCCCTCGCCTCCCGGCCTCTTTCCTTCCAGGTGCTCTTTGGCCCCTGAAGCTTTGACTGAGAGCTTGTGTCCAAGACGATTCTCAGTCACTCCATCAAAGGTCTGGCTCCCGGGGCGGTGCAGAAATGGGACACCGCTGAAGTTTGTACCCTCTTCATCGTACTGCTAACGGACTTACGAATGCTTTTAGTAGATATATGTGGCAAAAACAATTGATTTTGTCATGTAAGACGCGGAATAAACAATGCATTTGATTACCCAAATTATGCCAGGATACTTCAGCAATATCAAGCTAATTAGTGTTTTAGTGTTTTGTGTTTTTAGAAATACTGAAAGAGGATCATGGCAAATGGAACCACATGATTGGTTGTGACAGGTGATTCCCTTCATTCCTTGTGGGGAGGAGCTCCTTGTGAGGGGTTAGCAGACCATGAGCTGTAGTATTCTCTTGTTGGTGGATTTCTCTTATGTTTCCTAATGACACCAGCTTGACTAGTAAAAATAATTTGTGCCGATTTATCGATTTCTGAAGGAATCTATTATTGCACATCTGTATGCAGTCTGCACTTTGCGTCTGTAAGCAGCGGCAGAGTTAAAACAAGACAAACACATTAAAACGATACATACTGTGAACAGAATTTTTCAAGTAAAAGGGGGAGAAATATCCAAAGCAAAAGCTCAAAAGAGCACAACAAACATAACCTTAAAGTAAGGAACACGTGTACCTCAGCAGGGGCATGCATTTTCCTTCGAAATCTACCCAGCTGGCCCGATTTTTTCCTAGCAGTCCAATGGAGGCTAGTTGGGTTTCATTACCTGAGGCACTTGCAGACATAGGATGGGTGATAGATCACTATTGTAACACCCTCCAAAACCCAACCCTGGCTCACACAGAGATATTATAAATCTAGCCTTAAAGTCTTCATTATGAGTTTTCAGCAAAGATGCATCAGTGATATATCAGTGCTTTCAAGTCCTTATGCCTTCCATAAAAAGACAAGAGAGTGAGTGTAAAATTTTATCTGTGCCTCTATAAAAACAAGAAAAAGCATCGTAGGAAACCAGCGCTGACCAGTAGGTCAGTGCATTTCTTGGGGTTGCAGTTGGGCGCAGCTGCAGGCCATACACCCCAAACTCGAACCACAGGGCAGTGCACGTGGCAGAGGAAGGCAAGGTGGCCTGCATGTGAGCTCCGCTTTCTTCACTGAGCAGCTTTTATCGCTGCTGATATGCACGTCCCTCTAGATTACCACTGGCAACCGAGCAGTAATATCACTGCTAATGCTGCCTTCTGTGAAGGACTGTGCTTTCCCCTTGCTTTCGGAGAGAAGGGACCGTGTTCTACCCTTTTACGAACAAAAAACACTCCCCACCAGCGAGCGGCTGCTTCCTCGCTCTGAAAACACTTGCCGGCTGGCTCGCCCCCTGGATTTTACAGGTCACTACTCCTTCCGGAAGCTGCTTCTTGGGGTTCTTTGGTTGAGGGAGAGTGGTGGTTGGGGGGGGGGGCAGGGGGGGTTTAATCATATTTACATTTGCCGGTGTGCATAGACAGCTGACTGTGTTATGGGAGAGGTGGGGCAGCTATGGCGAGCTGTTGTCATGGCGTCATGGAGCGACATCATGGTGATATGGGTGTGGGAGGAGTGATGTCATGGCAATGTTTGTGTGTGTGGGGAGTGTCATCATGGGGATGCGTGTGTGTGTGGGGAGTGATGTCATGGCGATGCGTGTGTATGTGGGGAGTGATGTCATGGCAACGTGTGTGTGTGTGTGTGTGTGTATGGAAGATATGATGTCATGGCAACGCGTATATGTGGGAGGAGTGATGTCATGGCAACGCGTGTGTATGTGGGAGGAGTGATGTCATGGCAATGTGTGTGTATGTGGGAGGAGTGATGTCATGGCAATGCGCGGGTGTGGGGAGAGTGGTGGTGATGTGGGTGGTATAATCACAACGTGCATGTATATGTGGGGAGCGATGTCACGTCAGAGATGGCAGAGTGGCGTGTGTGTCACTGCTTGTATATATGTGTGTATGTGTGGGAGGCTGTCCTTGCTCTGCTTGGCAGTGGAGATTCCCTACTCTCCTGTGATGAGTTGTTGATGTTGAGGGTGTTGTGCCCAGCTGGCTGGGTGCTCCCAAACTCTGGATGAAGCAGCCTTGACGCAGTGGCTGCTGCACGGTAGTGCCACCGTGCCGATATTACCTGTAGAGTAGGCCCAGATCCAAGGGGATGCCGACTCTGTCTTTCGAAGCCTGACTAGCACTCTCAATAAGCATTTTACCTGAGGAAATGGCTACATAAGTATGAATGCAAAGCCTACTCCCAGGTTACGTCAGCAGTGGTTTGGAAGGGCAGCCCAAGGACAGCTCTCCAGCAGGATGTGGGGTACCAAGAAGCACTGCTAGGGGGGCTTCCTGAAGTGAGCTGCGGGATGCCCGGCGTCAGCCCAAAGACAGCCCGGAACGGGAGACACCCCTAAGCGGAAAGACGTTCTGGCAAAACACAGTCTCCCCAAAACACGCGCTAACGAGCTCTCAAACACCCCAGAGTCATGCTAACCACCGGCACAGTCCAAGAGGAGTCCGGGGGGTCCCAATGCAATCTCGGGGGTGTTTCTCACAGGACAGGACTGCTGGTTGAAATCTGCGGTGGATGGAGCTCCTTTGGTGGCATGGCCACGCGCTGGACGAGTGTTTAACTAGAGAGACAGATTCCCCTGTGAAAAGATAAAAGCTCTAAAAAGCTTGAGGGAAAATAAAAAAACATGACGTCGCAATCGGAGGGTGCTGTCTTGAGTGGCAGGGAAGCTAGACAACCGGAGGTGTCTGACAGCCAGGGGCAGAGCCGGGAGTGGGCTTTGGACCAGAGTGGGGCAGCGGGGTCGCAGGGTGTGGGGAAGCAGGGCAGCAGGGTGTGGGGCAGCGGGGTAGCAGGGTGTGGGGGGGCAGCCGGGCGTGGGGCAGCGGGGCAGCAGACACTTTGACCTGATACTCCAGTGCGAGAAGCTGCCCCGCCTTTCTCCGGCTGAGGTCTCTTCCTTAGAGAGCGCCCTGGACATTCTGCATGTATTCATTCATGACAAATGCCTTCGCCATGCTGAGGGGGCTTGTGGAGCGTCACGACGTCACTCCCTGGTGCCTTTGGAGCACGGCAGGGTCTGAGCATGTCGTTGTCACGTGTCAGAGCGAGCCCTCCGACCCCCCGCATACCGCTGATCGATACCCCCCTGCCCTCGGCCAGGCTTCAGTGGCCAGTGTGATTTCTGTCGCCCCTGGCCTGGGCATTCAGGTGTTACAGTGCCATTAGAGAACTTGACATCAACCCCCTCCCCCAATCCCCCGCCCCAACTCGCTGGGGGGTCCCCTGACTTGTGGCCATTGGCCGGTGCTGACGGCAGTAGACGGGGAGGCTGACCCACCCAGCCTCGCCGGCGCCACGCTGACCCGGGCTCGGTTCCCCCCATCCGCGATTCATGAGGCAAGGCGACGACCGGCCACCCCCCTCGGCAAGACGGATGTGGGGCCAGGACCGTGTGAACCAGCTCCCTCCCCCAGCCGTGGCTAAATATGGAGTGTCCTTCAGGTAGCAGGGCGACCCGGCCCTCGTCTTTTGGGACTGAGTTATTTGTGGGGCTCCAAGCAGGTGGATGGATTTGCAAGAAGACCTTGGCTCTTCAGGCTCCGTAACGGACAAAAGGGGCTGGGTCTGCCCTGCTGGTCATCAAACCTCAAGTAGGAGAATTACTGTAAGTCACTCCTTATCAGAAACCTAGGTATCAATGTTGTCCAGTATATGCCAGAACACAGTGGGTATATGTTTCCGATGTTGACTATACATTCCGTCTGCTGTAGTACAGGGTGGCAGATGGCACCAGGAAGCATAATTCCTTATAGGCCCTTTTACAGGGGCACACCCACACCATGCAGGGAGGGGCATGTGCGGCAGCAATGCTCGCAACCATGTGCTCCTTTGAGGGCAGACATTGCGTATCCTTCTGATTAACTAAAGGAGCTCTCCAGTCCCAGAACTTAACCCAGAACTTAGGTTTGCATCCTGCAATTAACTCAAGAACATCCATTATTCCACATGACTGAACCCCATGTTACGGAGCCAGGTGAATATAAACGTGTTCCACGTTGCCAAAGGTCCCGACGACTAATTAGTTGTGTAATCTGTTTGCACATCCTTTAAAAATAGAAGCCATAATATTTGTTATATTAAATATGAATATTGTTTATCTGCAAGCAAAAAACAATCCTGCGGGGGCTGAATACCCATCATCATTTGTAATCGGCTCCTCATTTAAAAATAGTTTGCACACCCTGCGGTTGGCGGCCAGTCGATGGCCAAAGGATCCCAGCTTGACCAGGAAGGCGGGTTCCATAACATGGCCCGGCCACCAATCCCTGCTGGCCCTGCCGGACCCCTCAATGAATCAGCGGCCTCAATGTGCAGCCTCAATTAGCGCCAGTGCGCATTGAGACCAGTCCCTGTTAAACGGGGGCGGATTCTTCAGGCCAGTGGTGATGACTCACCTCGGGTTTGAAATCTGGAGTGCTATTGGCTGTTTTGACAGGAAGCAAAGGCCCAGGCACCGGGTCAAGACGGTGAGTCACGCCGTGATGAGAGAGCTTGTCAAAAAGATAAGGACCTATATCTGGATGTGGTATCGGTAGAGGACTCAGGTAGGACCAGAGAGTGAGAGAGAAGGCCGTCATCTTGCACTGAGGCCTGGATAGCTCTGTCTACTGATTATTCTACAGTGCTACATAAATGTCTGCACACAGGCGGGCAGGCAGCCGCACGACAGATTAACAATGCTCTCCCAGCGTTCTCGGATAACTCACGGTTAATGTCAAAGTCCCCATGGTCTGATTTGAATTTCAAAGAAGCGCAACTCATCGAAATTCCCTGACATTTTTACATTGGCTTTCAAATTTTAATTGAATCAGTCTAAATGATCAAATTAATGGCCAAGGACAAGATCTGAAACAAATGCGTCTAATTGAGGATGTGTATTTGGCTGGGATGGACAGGCAGCGGGGACAGAGTGGTGTGAGCTGGGAGATGTGGCGGGGACGTAGTCCTCCGTGTGACGTTCAGGCGTGGAGTACGCCAGCCTGCTGTGGGCACTGTGTGGCATTCGGTCACATACATGACATTTTACATCATTTGTGTTCTCCGTAGGGGAAAGGCAGATGTTATTTTGGTGTCATGTGAAGCTGCGCCCTCAGACTCGCAAGAGCCAGTCATTTCCCTTTAAGGCTCCCGCCATCCCGGGGTGGGGACAGGACGGGGCAGGGAGGGGGCAGAAACCTAATGTGCTGGCCGTCCTTGCAAAATGGACTCCTACGTGCTGGGATTTCGATAATCGACTCTGTTTGCCAGGTGCTCGTTTAATGCAGGCGGATCGGATCATGCTATAATTAAATCTGCTCTGCTAACGATCTAATTAAAATCCCGGAATGCCAGAGAATGTGGTGTTGGGGGTGGTGGCCATTTTTGTTACGTAATGGAGGAGTGTGAGACGTGGGCTCTGAGGGGACACGGCTGGGGCAGCTCGGCCCGAGAGCACACAGGATGGGGGCACGAGTGCCTCTTCTGCTTCTTTTGTACTGCTGTCCACCGAGGCCTGTTTCCTCATGCTATAACCTCACCTTGGATGATCCAGAGAGGCTCCAGAAATGCCAAGGGGTGTAAAGTGAAGCGCAGGGTGGCTGCCTGCGGTCTGCTTCTGTGTGCCGACTCGGCGGGGTCCGGCAGCTTTGTGGAGGAGGTAGGAACCCGTCCCGCTAACGTTTACTCCAGGGCATCTGGTAACTCCCGGCAGGAGCCTCCACTGAGCCGGAATGGCTGCCGGTGATATCCAGCAGGCGCGCCAAAGCTTTCGCTTAGGCCCAGCCTCCATCACCCCCTTAAATGCTGTCACGTGTGGCTTCAGAAAGCTCCCCCCGCAATTATGGGGGCTGTGAGGTGAGAACGGGAACATTTTGAGGGCGATTATGGAGCGAGTCGCCGCCGCCGTCGCTTGTCGACACAATTTCCGGCAGTTGGGGACGAGCTATCAGCCACTGCGTTTCCGGAGACGGTGAGATGGGGGTGGGCTGGCGGGACTTGTCGGCGCTCCTCACGCCAAACCCCCGTCGCCTCCGCCGCCTTCCCGACCATCTGTCCCCGTCCTGCCGCTCAGGAAATGATCTCAAAATGGCCCAAAGGCGTCGGGGCTCAGCAAGGGGGCCGTGGGCAGATGGGGGGTCTCGCAGACCTCTGGCCTGCTCGTCAATGGCCTGCCAGGAAAGCGGGCAGCTAGACCAGCGTGGTCATGTGACCAGCCTCGACATAGAGCAGCATGTGAGGAGCATGTGAGGAGCATGCCAAAGCCAAGCCATTCAGCTGTTGCTTCAGGACCAGTGACCCTTACCTTGCTGGGCAAACTTTGCTGATTTGGTAAGTTTTGGCTGTTTTTTTCTCTCCTTCGGGAGAGAAAGAGTGGTATAGAAGTCAGCCGCCCTCATTCGAGCTCAAAGGCAAAGCCTGCCATCGCCGCCGAGTATCGCCATTACATCTGCTGTTTGCCAATCAGAGCTGAGAGCTTTGCGTATGGGGGAGTGTTAATGATGGAGACCGCTAGCAAACTGTCAGCTCTGGGCTTCTTTTACAGACAGACGGACCTTTGAAACACCCCTGGGGAATGAAACCTGCAGTTTTGGGAGTCAAACCAATGCAGGTCTTCTGAAATGTCAGGCCTCGGCGTATCTGTGAGAGCCTCTGCCGCCGCTCTGGGTAGAGCTCCTATCCGAGGCGTCATTAGCAGAGTGTACGGTGTCACGTGCCGTGACACCAGTGAGTGTAAAACAAGCAGTGTTTACGTAGCTGCCGGAGCCGGATGGTGCAGCGCTGCGCCCTCCTCTCCGTCCGATAAGTATTCGCAGCACATATGTAAAGCGATTTCCCTGTAAGAAACGGCACCGGTGCCGCCACAAAAAGGCAGCCATGCAGAAAGTGAGGAGGCTTTTTTATTCACTAATTAGCCTGTTGAGCGTGTGGCTCGCAGGTGCGGGGGGCATGGGGGATTTAAAGGGCCGACGGACGGGGGACAGCGGCGGGGGGGACGCCGGGCGCTTAACCCTTTCCCTTCCTCTGCTGCTCTTTGGTCGTGATTGTCTGCTTGTTTATCATGCATTTAAGACAGGCCAATGCTGGTCACGTGACCTGTGACTCGTCCTATATTGTGGACAATATACTCATCGACCGCATTATTATTTTTATTATTATTTGTATGCATATTAAAGGAGCAGTGGCTAGGGAGGCTTACTTTGCATTTAAATCAGGGAGCCGGGGGCAGAGGGGGAGGGGGGGCGTAATAAGGGAGGCAAAGAGAGAGCGGCGGGGGCGGGGGCCCCCCCCCCCGCGGGGGGGGGGGGGGGGGGGGGGGGGGGGGGGGGGGGGGGGGGGGGGGGGGGGGGGGGGGGG
>JAODKN010000021.1:10110123-10123057 GCA_026774425.1 Petrocephalus zakoni | reverse complement strand
CCCCCCCCCCCCCCCCCCCCCCCCCCCCCCCCCCCCCCCCCCCCCCCCCCCCCCCCCCCCCCCCCCCCCCCAGAGTGCATGTGCCACCTTGCCATCTGTCACTCTGATGCAGCCCCAGGAGCTTGTGGGCCTTTTGTGAGACTCACATTCTTCATTGGCCCCTATAGTCTGTTCAGGGAATACCTGCTCAGGTCAGTATCCACTCACTGCTCTAGTTATGGCATAACGGGTGACGAAGGCCTGCTCATCAGCATCCTGCTGCAGGGGGCCATGTTCCGCCTGGTCTGCATGCCTGAGCAGGACAGGGCCACCGGCGATGGAGGCGTCTTGCTCTATATGAGGGCATATGAAGCCGTGCCCATCACCCGTCACCCCAAGGATGACGTCCTGTGGCGGTCTGCTGGCGATGCTTTCGCTGGCACCTCTGTCACAGGACAGGGAAAAGCCCACATGACCTCATGGAAATGCACCCACCACACCCACATTGCCATGTGGGCTCAGGGTCCTACTCTGACCATTGAGCATGAAAAGGCCAGGGATCTCCATAGGCCTGTGAGTGAGTCTTTGTAAAGTGAACATTCTTATAGCTCACCTCACTGGGATCTGCGGCAATGTGTAAGGGGGTCGCCTCCTTGGGTTCGGGTGACCTGAGCCGGAGGCTCCAGCCCAGAGGTGTGTCAGGGCGGGGGTGTCAGAGGCGGGTGCTTGTGACAGGGGTTAGAGCAGCTGCATGTGTAGGGATGGACGAGGGGTGCTCGGAGTAGCATGGCTAAGGGGCGTCAGCCTCGGGGGATCGAGGGTGTCGCTGAGGGTGGATGATGGCGAAGCGCGAGGGTGAGAGGTGATCGCCATCCTGGGGAGGTGAGGAGGTGGGGAGGGCCCATCTGCTGCCTGCGCAGACGCCGCTATAATCTGCCTAATCTCTGTCCCCTTCTAAAAGTCTGAAATCGGAGCCGGAGCGCATGGGCCCGGCCCCGTTAAGTGCGCCCTCAGAGGCTCGGGTTCCAGGGCGGCGTATGGGCGGGTCGGGCCTGGCACTGCCGCCGACAGCAGGGCGGCTCGCAGGCACCAGAAGCCAGCCATCCCCAGGGCGAAATGAAGCATAATAAAAGATAATGGAAGCCATTGATTATCTGTCAGACGACACTGATAGGATCTAACAGGGATGGGTGTCGCGGTATTAAGTGATCTGAAGGATTCGATAAATGTCGATAGGGAGTGCTGTCGGTCGGCCCTCCAGTTTCATGTTTCGGCCCCCAGCGAGCTCAGGTCCCTGACCCTGTGTGCGTAATGCGCTCTTTGGCAGAGGCGCATTCACATGTGATGGCAAGCTGGCAGCTTGTTTATGCTCAGTCTGCATCTCTGGGCAGGCTACCTCACAAACAATATGAGAAATAGCCGAGCATGCCTTCTGGAAGGGGCTGAGTCAGATTAGCATCTCTTTTAAGACTGATGGTTATGTGCGGGAGACTCACTTCTCCAGCCGCTATTTTGATTTCTGACCCTAAAGGTCTGCCTTTGTATTAAATTTAGCAGCTTTTAAGACCTTAGGCTTTGGATCTTTGTATTGAATTTGTTTGTCCTGAAGATTACAGAGTTTCCACAGAGTTTCCTTATTGAATTTGCGCTCCTCCTCAGTCCCCTGCAGCCGTACCGTCGCCGGCTTCTTGCTGGCTTCTTCCTCTCTGCCTGTCAGCCCAGGCCCGCACTATTTCATTTCCTCTCCCTCTCTTTCTCTCCGCAGAAACCTGTCGAAAAACCCGCTGTCCACGCTCTCCTGGCAGCTCTTCCAGAACCTCCAGATCCTCGAGCTGTAAGTCTGGCTCCAGCCCTCTTTAATGACCTCTTAATTTTTCCTCTCCAAATTGTTTTCCCGCGTATAACTGCGATTCCTGGTAATCTGATCGCGAGAGTCAAATGAAAAGCTTTTTCTGAGATCCCCTCCCGGCATAGGAAGGCCCTGTAATTACTCCTCTTTCCTTACGAGATCAGCACGCACAGGCCATGGGGCCCTGCAACGCAGGTGGATTGACCCGCTTCCCGATCCCAGCTCCTTCCACCGCCTGCCTTAGATTTCCCAGAAACGGCACACGAGTCAAACCCCGCCCTCTCCATACGGTAATAGGCGGGGGTTTCCGCAGGCAGGCCTTCGCTGTGCTGACGGCTGACATGTCTCCTCGCCGTGGGCCAGTTTCCTTCATCCTGCTGGCAGTGTGAGGAGCGAGAGCATGTCTTGTTTCTTCCGTCGCTCTCCCTCACATATGTTATTTTAGGCTCTGAAGCAGGACACCTCCTTGGAGAGGAGTCATCCTCTTTATTGGGTTGTCCCATTCCAACAAGGGAGCGGGAATGTGTGCCTACATGTTGTCCTGGAGGGGGACAGGACCCCATAATCCTTAATGGGTCAATAACTCTGCCATGATAAAGCACAGTCCTCCCAAGTACGTGTGGAGATCCGTGATAAAAAGACAACAAACTGTTTTCTGGCACCTCCTCCATAAGAAGTAGGCCTTGATCCTGATGCCCGTCACCAGCAAAGTGCTTCTTCAAACTGCTTCTCTTGGTGAAGGCTGTGGTGTTAACTAACATGGTTATGTAAGATTTGGTGTTTTTCTGAAGGAGCATTTCAGAGTCAGGTTCGGCATCTCAGAAATCAGACGTGACATCTGTGAAATCAGAGGTGAAATCTCAGCGTTTCCTCAAGCACTGCAATTCAGGCTCCGAATAGGAAGCGAGAAATGTCTCTGCACTGCCAGTGGACGAGCCAGTGGCTTGTTAGGACACCGAAATCAGTGGCATTTCTCCATGTGACGCGCAGGACGTGCCAGTCACACACAGAGCGGCCCTTAGCGCCCGCTTACCGCGTTTAACGCGTGATTATGAAACAGACAGGCCCCCTCCAGCGCTCCCAAGGAATACGTTAACGGATAAAGAAGATCAAACCGGCAGAAATGAATGCCTTCTCGCTTTACTAATAAGAACGCACGACCTTTCGGAACAAAGCTGCCTGGCGTCTTGTCATCCGTCCTCCTTTATGATGGAAATCCAGCCTGACAAAGTATGCTTCCTGGGCGCTGCGATTAATGTTTCAAGAAATAATTGACTTTCCGGACCCCCGGATAACGTGAGCGTGGTGGTTTTGTTGCGGCCGGTATTACAGGCACCTTTTGTGTCTGCAGTTTTCCTGCTGCCTGTGAGTGGACAGCCAGGCCCCGGAGATCGACGCCTCCCCTTTGTAAGTTACGGAAAGTGCCAGGCTGCCGCTCTTAAAGGCCTGCATTTGTGTTTCTGACTGCGTGCCGGCGCACTTAAATTCAGGTTGGCTGAAATCAGCTAAGGCTTCAAACTGAAGGTTCCCGCCCAACTGGCATGAGCTGGGAGCTGAGAGTCTGAGAGCCCGCAACCCTAACCCTAACCCAAACCCTAACCCAAAGCCTACCTCCCCTCCTCACGTCAGCGTCAGCCAATTGCACAGCACTACCTTTGCCCTTCTTTTCCTTCCCTCGTTTATTTGGCCTGATGTGCGATGGGCGGTAATTGTGTGTCATGGTGCAAACCCATCTGATGTCAATGGGACACGGTGGAGAGAGGGGCCTGGAGAAACTTGGAGGGACAGGACAAGGACCGGGGGCCACTGTGAGGATGTACAAGATTTTTGGAAAATTGCGAGTTAGAGGGAGAAAAAATATGAAATGGTGAATTTATATAAAATCAAAAACAAGTTGAAAAAAGCTTGTTTTGTTATAAATTCTTTGCTGGCATCTCTGTGATATGCCTCACCCCAAGCCTTGCCCTGGATGGCTGCATGGCCCTGGATGGCCCCATACCTGGGCTTTTTCTTGGCCATATCCCACTGGGTCGGCACCAACATGGCTGATCCAGGACCTGCCAGAGGCCTCCCATCTGTTGTCTTAGCTGGGAGGAGCAGGGAGATGCCTTTGTCAAGGAACAAGAAAGTAAAACAACTTGATTGGTGTCAGTGGTGCAGAATACACTGCCCTCAAGTGAACATCGTTTCGGAGGCTGACTAAATTTACATTTATGGCATTTAGCTGACACCCTTATCCAGAGTGACTTACAATTACAGGGAATTACAATCTCCCTGGAGCAACTTGGGGTTAAGGGTCTTGCTCAGTGAGCCACTGGTGGTGGGGAGGAATTGAACCAGTGACCTGTTGGTCCATAACCCAGGTCACCACCCCTGCATTCCCTGACTAGAATGCAGTGATGTCCCCAGAAATCACTGTGTGTGTGTGTGTGTGTGTGTGTCTTTGTGTGCCTGTGTCTGTGTGTACCTGTATCTCTGTGTTTGTGTGTGCCTGTGTCTGTCTGTGTCTTTCTATCTGTGTGTGCCTGTGTCTGTGTATACCTGTATCTCTGTGTTTGTGTGTGCCTGTGTCTGTCTGTGTCTTTCTATCTGTGCATGTGTATGTCTGTGTGTGCCTGTGTCGCTGTGTCTGTGTGTGCCTGTGTCACTGTGTCTCTGTGTGCCTGCATATGTCTGTGCCTGTGTCTGTGCGTGCCTGCGTATGTCCGTGCCTGTGTCTGTGCATGCCTGTGTCTATGTGTGCCTGTGTCTATGCATGCCTGTCTCTGTGTTTATGTGTGCCTGTGTTTGTGCATGCCTGTGTCTCTGTGTCTATGTGTGCCTGGGTTTGTGCGTGTCTCTGTGTACCTGTGTCTCTGTGTGCCCGTGTCTGTGCATGCCTGAGTCTGTGTGTCTGTATGTCTGTATGTGTGGCTGTGTCTCTGTGTACCTGTGTCTGTGTTTGTAGGTGCCTGTGTCTCTGTGTGCCTATGTCTGTCTGTCAGTGCATGTGTATAGGAATGTGCTTGTCTGCATGTGTATGTGTGCATAGACATATGGAACTGTGCGAGTCATATAAATATGTCTGTGTTTGTCTTTCCATTCTGTGTTTGTCTTTGTGCACATGCTTTTGCATAGGTTTGTCTGTATTTTAATATATGTTTCTGTGAGTAAGTGTGTGAGTGAGAGTTGATATGTGTGTGTTTGTAGACTTCCGTGGGTCTATACAGTATGTGCATACATATATGTTGCTGTAAGTGTGTGTAGACTCGTGTCGTTCTATCTGCGTATGTCTGCAAGCAGCCCAGTCAATTGAAGATGTATTAGAATTGATTTTTATTTTGCCCCCGCTGGTGACAGCATCATCTCTGGTTTCTCCGCACCTCGCCCAGGATCAGGACGACTGTCTGTGAATAACGCTGTCTATTGAACCGTAACGCCAGGGCGCCTGTAGATCACTGTCACGTCTTTCCGAAGCGCTGCCGAATCTCCTCCTGCAGCTGCATGCTTCATCTGCTCAGTGTCTTTAAGATCCCCGAATATGATCTTAAGGTAATGTTACGCGACATGACGCGAGTCAAGAGATGCTGCTAAACGGATTCCTGTTGACAGAGACGTTACAGCTGTAATGCTGCTGTGCTGGTATCTCCCCCACGGCAGGAGACGTTTCTGCGAAAATGTCTCACAACTGGGAAGATCAAGTTTAAAAATAAGTCCACCGCCTCTTAGCAAGAGCAGTGTAACAACAGAGGTGTGTGGCCCCAATGCTATATTAAGGTAGATAATTAGCACGGTTATTTGTATAAACTATTATATGAACAGCTGTGTGCATAAACAAGGAGGCTGAGGTTAAGAGCAAAATGGCTTCAGCTGATTTGCTCCTGTGCTCCGACGAGGTGCCGTCAGCACGGCCTGTGCCCAAAGGGAGGCATCGGGAAGGCCGTTTCATGCCTCGAATTCATTAAAGGAGCACTTTAATGCCAGGCCTTACAGAAGCTGACCTCACCTCTTTAAAGTCCCTCCCAGGTGCTGGAATAAAGCGTGAATCTGGAAAGTGAATAGCATCGATTTCCATCCACTGGCAGTTCAGAGATGTTTCTCAGTGCATGTGGATCACGCCACAGGAGCTTCGCTGTTCTGCTCCCTTCTGGAAGCTGCTCTGAGACTCTTACCACCATCAACATCTGCATTTTTCAGGCACTTTTGATGCCTGGTCAGCCGGACCTGTAGCCCATCATACACCATTGAGCTAAAACAGTATGACCACACCTACCTGAAGTAATAATGTTTGACCATCTAATAAAAACTGGGCCTGTCAAGATCTGGGATATAACAGATGGCAAGCTAACACATGGAACTTGTAGACGACATGTTGAATGCAAAAGAACTGGGTAGGGATAAAGGTCTGAGTGGCTTTGATACTGGCCAGAGCCAGTCTTGTGGGGTGGAAAGAACCATGAACTGTGGGCAGGGTGTTGGGCGGCTAGGACTTGCTGATGCAGGATGTCAATGAAGGCTATCACTGGAAGGGCTACTGTGGCAGAAACGGCAGATCATTTGGTTGATGATCACGGGCATAATCTGTGTGTCAAATAACGGTGCGGCAACCCTGCTGCGTATGGGGCTATGTAGCCGAAGGCCAGTCAGAGTGCCCAAGCGGACCCCAAGCGTCTCTCCTGGACCTTGGAGCCGTGAAAGCAGGGCTCTGATGAATTCCGTTTTCCATTGCATCATGTGGACAGCCATGGTACGTGCCGAGCATCTGTCCGGCGGGTTGGGCCGACAAGCCCGACTCGCGGCTATGTAGCACCATACGCAGCAGGGCTCCATGCACTTCACATGAGGCTAGCCATAATGCTTTGGCTTGTAAGAGTATCTATAATTTGTGTAGCTTCTCCATCCATTCTGCTGTGTAAACACCTCTGTGATCTAACCATGAGATCAGTCAGAAGAGTGGTACTGGGAGGACGGGGCGGCTGCTGGATTTCCCGGGATTAGCAGGAGAATATGCGGGCGCTTGCAGGAACACGCACAGGAGATGCCGGAGGATGGAGGATATTCAGATCGATTTCCATTGGCTCAGCGGATGCTGGGACGTGGCTAAACGCCGCGCTTCCCATATTAATTATATAACTTAACTGCTCATCTCGAGTTTATTACGTTTGCGAGCAGAGAGGAGGTGACATGCCTGAGACTGGATCAGCCAATAAAAACAGGCGGGCTGGGAAGTGGCATCAGGAGCCGGAGCAGAAGAAGCCAGTGCTGAGGCCGAGAGGGGGAGCGAGGGGGAGTGAGGAGGATCCATTACCGAGGCGGGGTAATGAGATGCCGGGGAGATACCAGAGCCGCGCAAGTTAAAGTCATTAGTCACAGAATGGAATCTGAATTGATAAGCTTCTTAATTACAGGCCTAGAACAATGATGTGCATCAATGGAAACATAAAATTAAATCATTCATCACTCGCGAGCGGGTTCAAGGATCAGCTGTAAGAGACATAGGCTCTGGAGATCTGCATACCCAGCCGGCATGCACCCCACCCTACCCGCTCAGTCGTCCGCCCATTCTCTGCCGCAGCTTCTCTGGTCTTGTGTCAGTAGCCTATCCCAGGGTGCACCCAGCCCTAACCTTACCCATAAGTAACTAAACAAAACACAAGACTTTTGGATATTTTAGTTTTTTTATTGCATTCACAGATTTTTGTTAAATTTAAGTTATGTACCCACAAACACACCACAGGGAATTTATAAATGATAGTTAATGGCTTTATGTCTTTCATTTGCGGTATGAAACCAGAGGACCTGGAGGAGACCCACACAGCATAAAGAGGACATGCAAACTCCACACCGAGGGCCAGAATCAAACCCCCAACCCTGCAGTTGTGAGGCCCTGTCAAACAGATCATTTCATACAAATCGTTTGTTAATGAGTTTGACACTGCATTCACTCGTTAAACAAAACGGTTAAAGTCGGCATGTGTAAGGTGCTGGCATTGAGGAGCTCATGGGAACTCTCGCTGCCTTGGCCCGCCTGCCCCGCCTGCCCCGGCCACCAGATGCTGCCTCGGCATCCCCCAATAGGGAGTGCTCTCTCCGTAGGAGGGTCAGGTGATCAGACTCATGGGGCCGTAACAGCCTCGCTCAACATGGGATGATAGCATTGCAGACTGGGGCAGCAAGGAGCCATGGCAGATCAAAGGGGTAATGTGCACATGACAGGCTGGGGCGTATACATCCACGATGAAGTTGCCTTGTTAATGAGACTCAGTATACAAGCCAAACAAACGTAGGTTATTTCTGGGGGTTTATGAATATTTGGGGCAGTATTCATTTACATACTTACGAGGCTCCTGCTTTTTCAAACTGTTGTTCTAGTTTAATTGGCTTTTAAGAGCAGAACACGGCTCATGATTACAACTCAATCAAAAAGCAAATTAGCACGCTGACACAAGTAACACTTAGAAACATAATGTCCTCTGCACACCGGGACAGGAAATGTAAGAAAGAGGAATCCAAGATTACGCAGGGTACAGCCGGCAAGCACGGGTGGGATAGGGTTAGGGTTAGGGTTCAGGGTCGGGGTTTAGGGTTGGGGCAGTGCACCCGCTAGGGTCAGGGGCCTTCAGTTTCTTGGACAGGGCAGCTCAGGTGGTCGGCACTGCAGGAATCACGGATGCTGGTGGAGGCCTGCCTGCTCTCATCAGCACACAGTTCACATGCTGAAGCACATGTCTGCCAAGACGCTGGTTTTTCATCTGCAGGTCTCCTTTGAGTTTTATACGTGTGAAACTGTGTCCTGCCAGCCATTGTCGCCCCACCTGCGGTGTCCTCGCACTATTCGGCTTGGTTTCCCACCCTGAATAGGTAAAAGCTCTGGCCACTGATTTTTTCCTGCCCATAGAGGCATTTCAGATAGGAAGGTCAGGAGCTTGGCAGCACTTTGCCTCCTTCCTGCTTCCTGCGTGGAGTCTTTAGTGCTGTTCCTGAGGCCCGTTTGGGCCGGCCTGTGGCTTTCAGTGCAGCCAGGACATCCATCGGCTCATTGCTCAGAGAGAGCAGAGCATTGCTGGTGCCGTCCAGATCCTCTGAATCACCGTGACCTCCTGGCTGTCAAGGTGACACAGGCTGTGTGGAGCCTTGGCCCCGCCCCTCCGTACCCGCTGCCGTAAGAGTATCTCGCATGTCACTCACATTTGCAGCGTGCAGATCAAAGGGCAGGGGTGCCTGTTCCACACGTCAGATGCACAGCTCTGGTAAATAAACAGATTAGAAGATATTTTAGTGCATAAATATGCAGCTAAAGGATGTAATATATGTGTGTGTGTTCTGCACGTTTCTTACATTCACAGCAAGGGCTGAGTCTTCATGTTTCCACGTGATAGTTTTACTTCCGATCTTCGTTGAGCCTGCCATGTCTGACACGGGTATCCATGTTTACCCCATGCAGATCCTTTTCAGCATTGTGCTTCCCCACTCTTGTTTATCTGGATTTCCTTTCCCTCTTTGAGGATATCCATGTTTGCAAAGAGGTGTGGGTAACAGGACAGAGACAAGACGGCCATCTCCCCCGCACATGCAAAGCCTGCCTAATTCCAGAATCTCCTGTACTGCAGAGCCGCCTCCTTACACACTCGTCCGTATCTCTGGCCAGGTCTTCCGGATTGGGAAGGCCACCGCTTCAGCAGGCAGTCTCTCTGCCTCATGGAATGCCAGGGTGGATCCCAGCGCTGTGAACCGCTGTTTCCCAGGGGCCTTTTCCTGGTGGCACGCTGGCCCCTGAGATTCACCTTGACCTTGCTCCCTCTCTGGGCTCATTAGTACAAGCTGTCACCCATGCCCACCCCAGGGCCTGGAAAGCAGTCCACACAATCCTGAAAGCTCAGTGTTCCTGTGTTTGTCCTGGCTCCTTATAAAAAGGACTTGGAATGGGATGTTCTGATTGATTTCCCGGCATTGGCCAGGTGGAGATGGAGCCAAGCTTAAATTGTGGACAATAAAAACATCAGAGTGTGAAAATGGGAGTCTGTCTGTCAGATTAGTGGTGATGACTAATCCCCCCCGGCCTGTTATCAGAACAGCATCTGAAAGTGATTCACTGTACAATGCAGCAAGATAGCAGACAAATGAAAAAAGCCCCCCGGATGCTGGGAAGGGCCAGCACCCCAACATAACGGTATCCTACACGTTTCCAGACGTGCTTCTTCAGCTGTTTGTCCGGTAATGTGCTCTGCTACTCCATAGATTGCAGAGCGACGCATAAGCTGTTTATTGGCTGTCGCTTAGCACAGGCCGCCCCCCCGTCTCATAGCGACTGCTCCCCCTTCACACTGCTGTGTTCCTGATCCCATGCAGATCCAGCCTTAAAGGGACGGTCCTCTCTGGCGCCCCCTGCCTTCAGCAGTGTGCCCACACACATTCCACAACACATACGGCTCATTTGCATTCTAGGCTTACTGTAATACAGCCAGTTTTATGTTTGAACAATAACACATTCTTTCATTTGATTTGTCATTGATTTGGTTATTCATTTGTACAGGCTTGTTGGGTGGGCAGGGCCACACTATGGGCACTATGAGGGCAATGTCCACAGTGAGCATGATGGGGGCAATGCCCATGGGGCTCTGGGCACAATGAGGGTAGTACCCGCAGTGGGCATGATGAGGGTGATACCCACGCTGGGCACGATGAAGGTGGTACCCGCAGTGGGCATGATGAGGATGATGCCCACGCTGGGCACAATGAGGATAGTACCCACACTGGGTATGATGGGGGCAATGCCCATGGGGCTCTGGGCATAATGAGGGTGGTAACCACATTGGGCACGAGGAGGGTGATGCCCACACTGGGTGATGCCTGCACTGGGCATGATGGGGGCAATGCCCATGGGGCTCTGGGCACAGTGAGGGTGGTACCCAGGCTGGGCACGATGGGGGTGATATCCACACTTGGCACGAAGGGGGTAACGCCCTTGCTGGGCATGATGGGGGCAATGCCCACGGGGCTCCAAGGGATGCCAGGAGCCGGTTCACATGACAAGTTCCTTTTGTTCATGGGATCTGATGTTTCTTGCACCAGGCGGCTGGAGGAGGTGGTGTTTGACTGTGGATGCAAAATCCGCTGGATCCAGCTGTGGCAGCAGCGGGGAGAGGCTGGCTTACAGAATCAGCAGCTCTACTGCAACGACAGCACCTCCAAGGTTCCGCTGCAGCTCATGAATATCTCCCAGTGCGGTAGGAGGCCGCCACTGCCGCCGCAGTCTGCCTGCCTGTAAGCCTGCGGATCTCTCCTCAGGCCCTAAAGCCCACCTGTTCTCCCTTCGTGTTCCCCCCCAGACTTGCCAGAAATCAGTGTGACTCACAGCAACCTGACGGTGATCGAAGGGGACAATGTGACATTCACATGTAATGGCTCGGGCGCGCCTCTGCCTGACGTGGACTGGAAGGTCATGGGGCTGCACTCCATAAACACGCATCAGGTGAGTCCCATGCCAGCTGCTCCCTGATCCAGCTCTGTCTCTAAAGCCCGTCCCAGGCCGGAGCTTGCTCCTGCTATTCCAGTCCTGTCAGGACATGTGTAATTTTGGTGAATTGGTGTCTCTGAATTGCCTTTGTGTATGGACTGGCATCGCATTCTGAGATATATGGATGAATCTAATGACCATAATGTCCACTCTTAATGGACTCAGGATGATGCAACAAGTCTGTGTGTCCGACAAATGAATACATGTGCATGCAGATGTTCTTGCGTCGCTAACCTGTGATCCCGCCCCCTGCCCCTGCAGTCGTACCCCAATTTGCCCAACGTGCACTCCGTCAACCTGACCCTGGTGAACATCAGCCGGGACGACAACAGCTTCGTGCTGATGTGCATCGCGGAGAACGTGGTGGGGATGACCAACGCCTCCGTGCAGCTGGCCGTGCAGTGTAGGTGCATGGGGAAGTCCGGGAAGCTGTTTGAAAGGGCAGTCACAGGCCGACTCTCCTCGAGGGGTTACCATGGCTGAAAAAGAGGCTCCCGTATCGACTTAGCTATTTCCCAGGCCGGCACCTCTAAGGCCATGTGAACATATATGCTGCACCCAGGAGATCACACAGACCCTCACAGAAACACAAGCACACATAAGCCAGCGTGTTCACACCTTTACTGTGGGCTGTCATGTACAGCTGGAGTCAGAGTGGGTGGTAGTGTTCTCGCAGTGCACGCCACGCACTGCATGCTTGTGAGCTGTAGCGGTTCACTCGGATGTGATTGGTCACCTCTGATGTCTGGTCACATGTCCACCTCCCATGCTGCAATGCCATTGGTGCAGCCACTCTGTATATGATATGCAGATCCCTCTTATTTTCTTTATGGTTTACGAATAATAATGCTGGCATTCAGGGTGTCCCATGTGCCCCGGGCTGCCTGGGACAGGCCACAGGCCAACAGATATCCTGTGCTGGGTAAGCGGTGATAGCAGATAAGTAGCAGTGTGCTGATTAGAGCGGTCTGCAGAGGCTCAGTGTGCGGGGCTGATCCTGCCAGGCCTTTCTGTGGTGTAGTAAACCCGCCCTTTGGGTCCCGAGCCGTCCCCCTCGATGGCATTGCATGCGGGCCGCAGCTGGACGGCCTCGCTGTGAAACACCACGCTGCACAGGCCTGTTGCGATTATTTACATGGAGTGGTGGCTGCTTTGTGCTGGAGAGAGCTCGTTTCAGGCTGGTGTGGCCACACCTCTGCACAGCCCAAAGGCTGGACACAACCCCGGTGCCATGGCCGTGTCCCCCCTCACTCACGCCTGACCTTGTGGACACCGTGGGTCAGCTTCACAGCAGGAGATGGAGGTCGAGGCGGATGGTGCGAGACGCTCCCCATTCCTCTGGGCGTGTCTTCTCAGATCACTGCTGTTTTGGGTGCCTTCTGCCACATATCACAGTATCACAATTTTCCTGAGGGATGTTTTTTTTTATTGCTTGAATGCCAGAAGCAATTTGATTGGTTTATTAACAAGGTCAACGCGTGCGTCTGATTGAAGGAGACAGAGTGAAGTCACTAATTAGTGAGGCCTACTCCTGGGAGTGAGAGGCGCAGGCCGCAGGCGGGAAGGCACTGGGGATGAGGGGTAGAGGTGTAGCAGGAGGTGTAGCGGGC
>JAODKN010000021.1:10073882-10084574 GCA_026774425.1 Petrocephalus zakoni | reverse complement strand
GTTCGAGGAACCGACTTAACCGGATGATTTTCACCGCCATTAACTGATCCAAGATGAGGCTTCTGATCTTGGATGATGAGCGAATACAATAAACAAAACTCCGAGGGGCGTGTGAAAACGGTAACCAAAAACTGTGCGAGAGTTTGAAACCAAATGGCAAGTAAACCAAAGCAAAAGTAAAGACAAGGGCAAAGCGAAAATCAGAAATCCAATAAACCAAACAAGTCATACGCAGTAATATCCATCAAAGAAAAGCAAACCAACAACAATATGTTGTTGTGCGTTGTACGGTACTGTTCATGTTCTAAGTTATGGGCATTTTTTACTGACGGGCACCCCTTGTTCCCATTCTGCCTGGATAAGGGAGGTTTGACTGTTTTAAGGTAAGGTACTAGTAGTGGTTGATGTTTACGTCAGAATTTGTAAATTGTGTGCATGATTTGGGACTGGCTATTTAGAAATGACCTCTTTTCGTGGCATCAAGGACATGGTTGACCCAGTGATTTAATTGTTAACTGCCCAGCCTGGGGGTGTATGCTGGGGGCTATGTGCACCTGACACTCGCTACATGCCTCGGGGTGGGGCGGGTTAAACACAAGGACGTTTTGGGTAGGGTCCTCTGGCTGAGGCCCTCTGACTGAGCTCTGGCACCAGTACACCCGTATCTCCCATGCCAACCCTATCAGGCTGCTTTGATTTGCTTCACTGTTTTGTACCCCCTTCCCAGCCTGTCATACAGTGTGTAACAGTATATTCACATATATGAATTAAGTTATTTGTGCTTCTGTACAACAGGGAAAAAGCACTTTCACTTAGTGTCTTTCTGTTCTTTGCTTGAATTTAATTTTAGAGAGTCATCCTCGTTAATGATGCCGTGTCGGCAGTGGACTTTTTTTGTATGTTTTGATAATTGCTGGTGTTATGAATCAGCTGACTGGTAGGAGTATAGTGATGATTACAGGGCAGTTCAGTTGCATTTACACCCCTCTTTGATTTCCCACTTTAGAATAATAAACTCCTTTTTTAATCACCTGTAAATGTACCCACTGCTTATCTGTGCACCAGAGCAGTCTGTATGTTTACTACCAAACAGCACCTGTCCTGCTCAGTATTGGCTGTGCTTTAGGAATAAATTGAGGAGTGAATGTATTCCATGCTGTGACGGGGCAGGTCTCAGAGTAAGAGCTGTTATTTGGTGTACCACCATTCGTCTCTGTGAGCTGAAGAGAGACCAGCCATCTGCATCATGATGAGGCCTTTCTCCTCAGACCGATTTCGATCACTTCTTCCAAATCAGCAGCATTTAAAACCCATGCATATTTTAGAACATCATGCCAAAAAATGTAAATAAAGTGCTCTTCGTGGGTCTTAATTTCAGTGTTGACTAGGTCATGATGGTATAAAGCCGTGGCTAGGAGGATGGTAATGCATATTTGGCATGCAGCCTTTCCTAATTTTCCTTGTAGACTAATATTATTAGATTATATCCAGTTAATTAGCTTTTTTTTTAAAGAATAACGTCTTTCAAGCCACAGTTCCCCATCTGCTGTGATGTTGACTATGAGAAGCTCTGATCCACGGAGCTGCCAGTGGAAATCCTATTGCTGCTCCCAGACAATCATTAGAGGATTCTGTAACCCCCCCTCCCCCATCCCGAGTATGCCCAGATGTGCGGTCTTATGTGCGGTCAGACTTCGTACACTTGTGGTGCACACACACACACACACTCACGTGCGCGCACACACACAGCTGGGATTGTCTTAGCATTGATGCGTGTGATCTGCAGCTAATCTGTATCAGAGAACCGTGAATGATTGATGGTCATGGTCCCTGGCTGCTCACCTCATCAATTGTGCTACTGTTCCCTGTGCTGCTGGTGCTCTCCATTCCGCTAAGCGTCATGGCTGGAGCTCTTCCTGTGTGCTGGTGGCCTACACCGCGGACGGGGGCGGGCTGGGGGGGGGGGGGGCGTCAGCCCTCCCCGGCGCCGTGTGTGGTTTTATACTCTGAAAGAGCAGCTTTCATGAGAGAATGCACCCTGTGCCCTCCACTCCCACCCCTGTCCCAGTGCCTGACTCCATAACGCCCCCATGTGGCGGGGGTCTGGCAGGAGACTTATGAAGTATGGATTCTGTCATCTTCCAGCCAGCTGGTGAGAAGGAGGTGGAACGGCGTCAGCTTTTCTAGTAGACCTGTTGGCTACAGTGAGACGAGAGTGAGTTGTGGTGATCCCAAGAAGGTGGGGAAGGTGACAGTGGTGACCTTGCTCACCCGGATGACGATGCTTGGTTGAGCATAACGGATTTACAGATGCTAGCTATGCAGTGTATGGGTGCACTCTGATTGTCTGTAGTTATGAATAAATCCTCGAGGGAGAATACGTGGGTGGCACCGGAGCCTCGCACCTCTACGCTTGTTGTATTGCCTTTTTTTCCCAGTCCCAGCTCTGGACGTGACCTTTACATGTTCTCCTGTGTTTCTGTGAGTTTTCTCACAAAAATATGGGTATCGCTACATATCCTGTGTGCCCTATAATGGACTGGCAGCCATTCAGGATGTTCCCCTGCCTTGTGCCCTCTGTCTCCTGGGACAGGCTCCAGGATTACTCTAATGCTGTTTATCAAAAATGGATGGTAATGCACACATATGTGTGTTTTAGCATACATAAAGCAGCATTTATGTATTATTGCACCATAGCGATGGGCTGATGCGATACGCATCTCGATGCATTGCCGATCCAATAGATTAAAGATTAAAGCAAGTACTAATGCAATTCACCCCTATTGCGATGCGGTGTGATTCGACACGATATGATTGAACGTGATGCGATTTATTGCAATGCGACGGAAATATATATGATGCTATGCAATTCAGTATGGCCTATACTTTAATTTTATTTCTCTGGTTCATCTTAAACAGACAGCAAATCTTAAATTTACTTTAAAAAGCACCATTTTTACTTCACACATTTGTGCTTCTTGTGCTCGGTAAGCATCTCGGTAAGCATCTCATTTATGCTGCTTCTTTTTGACTTAAAAAATATATATTAATAAATCGGATTTTACTGTTGCCAGGATGGTGGAAATGCTGCATTCAGAGTTGATCCCAAATTGCATCTGCTGCAGGCTTTTGTGATGCGGACTGTCGCGGCCTGAGCTTTTATGCCTGTGCACCCATGCGAAGCGGTGCATCTTCCCACCCATACCAGCAAAGCTATCACCGTGCTCTGCAGACCAGCGGGTTCTCGTGCCGTGGAGCCTGTCTGGCTGTCAGCACGGCTGCTCTCCCTCGACCAGCAGAACCCGTGGTCGGGTGCAGAACTCCGTCAGCTCTCATATCTCCAGTGATCAGTGCTTTGCAATCTGGGCATCCGGATGATTGTTTTATCATGTTAACAATAATTTATATTATGATTATTATTAGTAGTAGTAGTAGTACTGTAGTAGCCTTCTTGCTTACCACTTGTCCAGTATAGGATTTATTATTCATATGCCCCAAGCACTGGAGGTGTGAGCACCTGTTGTGGTTAGAATTCCGTACGCCGGCCTTTGTTAGTGCTGTCTCTTCATCCCAGCACGTACTTGCCTGCCCCAGCCTATCCTCATCTATCTTCTGTTGACACTCGTGTCTTTTCTGCTTCTCTACAAATTTCACTCTCAGATGTCACCAATGTATCCTTTCCTGCTGAGACTCTCTGCCTATAAGCAGGCTGTTTGCTGTGCTCTTGGTGTCCACGCTCTTGTTAAGCACCGGGCTGTTCCCATACTCCCTTTTCTCTTCTTGGTTTGCTCCAAAGCTTTCCTGGCGGCCGCCTCGAGCGCGTTATAAAAAGACATTCCCCAGCTTATAGTGAACATATGCTGAAATGTAGCTCTGCTCTAAGTGATGCTCTTACTGCCTGTTATTCATCTGCCATCAATAGGTAACTGTAGGGTTAGAGTCAGTTTTTCTATTGTAAACAGGTTTGGTAATATTCTTATATTAAAACCACCTTCCATTCCGCAGTAATGTGACATTTTTCTTCACTTCTTCCAAAGTAAAATTGCCTCCCTTTGTAAGACTTCCCCTAACCCAACCCCTTCTCCTGTAAATTACTTTTCTCCTGAATATTCAATTTCTCCCTTTTCTGATTTTTACATTTCTACTGCCCTCTATGTCATGGAGTTACTTAAAAGATCCAATTCTACCTGCTGCCAGTTATAGCCTGCTACCACACCTCTGCTAAAGACCTGTCTGCCTGATATCTCTGCCCCATCTCACTTGATAAACACACCTCTAGTGTCAGGCATCGTTTCAATAGATCTAAAAATTGCTGTAGTTAGGCCAGTTGATGTAAACAACAATCGGCCAATCTCTAACCTGCCATTCTCCCTAGTGGCAGTCTCATTTAGCGTCAAACCACCTTTATGAACCTTTCCAATCAGACAGATTTTTTATTTTCAAAACCATTTGTCCATTACAGCCTATCATATTCCACTGTGTAGCCACCTCTCAGGAAGTTAGCTCATACCCTGGCCAATCTTTGGTCATTTGACATGAAATTAGCTGGGAGTCCGTACAGCCATACCCGTGACAAAATGGCATGCAGCTGTTTCCATGGCAACCATGCCCTGGTAGTGTGCTTGGCCCCATTATTGCTACTAGTAGCCATATTATTATTATTATTATTGTTGTTGTTGTTGTTGTTGTTGTTGTCATTGTTGTTGCTGTACTAAAACCTTGCGGGACATATTGATGGAGAGGAAGCCTCCTGACACAGTCCCTATTTTGAGGAATTTATATACCTGGCATAAAACAAGGGCAAATTTCATGGTTCTATAAACCATCTGTTGCACCATAGATTAAAGGATTTGCTTAAATGTCAGAGTGAAGCTCAGCAGGTGCACACTGGATGTGATGTGCCGGCCAGGGATGGGCTCCCCCCCTCTGGCTTGACTGAGGTGAGAGGGCCGCACCCTGGGATGCCCACCTGGGGGGGGGCTGAGAGGGGCGGGGCCATGCTGCCCTTCAGCCTCAGGCCTTATTTAACCTTAGCCTTTTGATAATTAATCATTCCCTCTATTATTTTATTTCTTCATTAAAGATGGCATGGGGCTTTATCAGTAATTGAGGTCTTTATTCATTTATGTTCTATTCATTCTTAATATCTAACCTGCACGTATATTTAATTATTTCAATAATTACTTTGAGAATTAAATGAGTAGTTTTTACTAAATTTTCCCACTTGAGCAGCAGAGTTAATGTTACATTTTAATAGTATCACTGTTTATCCTTTTTGCCTCTTATCTGTTCAGGAACCGCGTGAGAGATAATTGTCAGTTTATCTACTATGCTTCATCTCGGGCAGTATGGGCCACAAGGCTGGGCTACAGCCTGGAGTCTATCGCGGGCAGTATGGGCCACAAGGCTGGGCTACAGGCTGGAGTCTATCGCGGGCAGTATGGACCACATGGCTGGGCTACAGCCTGGAGTCTATCACATGCAGTATGGGCCACAAGGCTGGGCTACAGGCTGGAGCCTATCACGTGTGGTATGGGCAACAAGGCTGGGCTGGGTTACAGGCTGGAGTCTATCATGGGCGGTATGGGCAACAAGGCTGAGTACATGTGGTATGGGTCAGTACAATCACTGAAGAGCCATTCAAAAATGGTAAACAGCATAGCTGCCTGTCACACAGGGCTGAGGCCATTATTATTATTATTATTGTTGTTGTTGTTGTTATTGTTATTATTATTAGCAGTACTGATAGCTCAAGTTAGTATTATCAGTAGCATATTTCTATTCCTTTAAACCTAAACCTTTAAAGTATATGGAACAGATGGAATTAGGAGGTAGCAAGGCTAAAAGCCATCTAATCCAGGGATCTGGCTCTGATCCACCCAGCGGCACCAGCAGGTCCAGTCGCAGGGAGTTGCCGCTGGAGGCATCTGTGTGTTATACGGGAAAGGCTAGTTACACTTTACATCAACTGCACCTTCATAATGCATTTATGATGCATTCAAAGACCTTTCATAAGCAGAATGTAAGCATACCTTAACAAACTCAACAGCAAACATTATATAATTATAATTGATAATCCATATTCAGTCCTTTTTATTATATTATGTTATTACTATACAGTTTTGTATTTCCAAATTATTATTTTGTTATATTAATGTATGTTGAAGCTGCTAAGGTATGTTAGTATGCTTACATGCTGCTTATGAATGTTGTATGAATGCAATATGACGATAAAGTTAATGTTTACAGATGCATTATAAAGGCTTTATGAAGGTGCAGTTAATGTTTACAGATGCATGCTTAAGGCATTATGAAGGTACAATCGAGGGTAAAGCATTACCCAGTGAATTTACTGGGTAACTGCTTAGAAGATGGATGGACAAATGCATGTAGTTTAACCATACTCTTTCACGGTTGTAATGTACATACTGAAGGGAACAGTGAAATTAAAAATATTCAATGGACACTTCCCGAATGTGTAACAGATTTTTGCTGATGAAAATTACGTGTTTGGTTGAGAACAGACTGTCCCTGACTTACAAAGTATGCAACTTATGACAGTATGAAGTTTAATAAGTTAATGTGTGCAAAAATACATGTCAGGCAGCCATAACCCTGGCAGCATGACGCTGTAAAGTGAGTGTTATTTTACGCTCTATGATAGGTGCTCTGTAAATTACATGTTATGGTATAATTGATAATGGTAATAAAAATTATAAGAGGAACTACAGAATCATGTACCAAAATGCGTAAAAAGTCTCTGGAGTGTGCGAGATGCCTGCTGGCTTCCGCCAGTGGTGTGCTGTATGCAGTGTTGGCTGAAGTAAGAGGGGGACACCACCAAACACACCTCCAGAAGAAGATGTTATGCTTTTTAGTTACAGTCAGTCGCTTAACAAGGGGATACATTCTTAGAAATGTGTTGTTTGGTGATTTTGTGAGTGTGCTTAAGCAAAGCTTGTTAACATTTTTTTGTAATAAGTAGAAAGAGCACACTCTAAAATAATTTAAAAGGTATAGAAAATAAATAAACCAGTAACATAGTTTTTTATTATCATTATCAAATATTATGTACTGTGCATTTTTGTATGTGCTGTACTTGTATATGACTGGCAGCGGTGGTGTCTTTTTCACGCCAGCATCCCCACAGACGTGCGTCATGCGTAATGCGTAATGCGTAATGCGTCATGCGCTGCGCTGCGTTACGATGGCTATGATGTCACTAGGCTGTAGGAATTTTTCAGTTTCATTAAAATTTTATGGAACCACCATCGTATATGTGGTCATTGATTGAAATATGCGGTGCGTGACTGTACAAGATTATGTATCTTGCATATGGTATAACTAAACATAAAGAAAGATTTTTTGAAACATGGGAACCTATTTTTTCATGTTAGATGTAGGTACACTGTACTGTGTAGACCAGTTCTGACATATGTCCATTTCAACATATGACCTCTCTATTGGAATGGAAGCCAGTCGTGAGATAGGGACAGTCTTTATAGTGTTTACTTTCTGTAATGAGAAAGGATGGCACACGGCTGCTGTCTTTAATTGGCTGATACGGGCTTGGCTAACTTCCTGTTCCTGTTATGTGAGTATACTGGAGGGATCACACAACTCCTCCTGAAATTACTGTAGCTTGTGCTGAGTAATGGTGTGCTGGGCGCAGGGGCACCTTCCAGATGTGCTTCACCAGTTCCTCCGCCTGTTCCATGGAACCCAGTCATGTGACACTGCCTGCCTGAGTCATGTGACTGAGCCTCGAGTCTAGGGCTGGGCTGGGAGGGGGCCCGAAGCCCAGGCATTACACGGGTGTGAATGCACCAGCTGATCATGGAGGTTTTCAGGCAGACAGCCATTGGTTAATACCCAGCGAGAGGCAGTGTGGACTGTACAGACAGGGACCCTTGTGTGAGGAAGTGCCATCTTGATTACCATCGATCTTAGTTGGGCTCGTGACGTATGGTCAGCTTGATGATGGGATCTCTGCGATCCCGCACCTTTTGTGGAAAAGGCTGAGGCCCACTCCAGCGGCGCATGGATTTCAGACCTGTAATGGATGAATGTTGCTCTGCGTTTCCTGGGGCCAACTCGTCCTCATGACTGGGGATGCCTCATAGAGCTCCACTGATGGCACAATCAAGAACCAACCTAGCTAGCACTCATGATGCTATCAGCAAGGAACTCCCTGGACACATGGAAGACAGCTATGCTGTTTTAATGCTGTTCAGTTTCGGTGCTTTCAGAAGTATTGCTCCTGCCTTTCCTTTACATTAGTGTGCTGGCTGCCTGGGTGCTGCGTCGTTTAGCCTCTTGGTGATATTAGGTACATGCTGCTGTATTTGGTGAATTTTCATACGTTCCCTCCCTTTCCTTGCGGGAAGAGGCATTTTGAGCACAGAGGTCAATCTTAAGCAGGAATTCGGGACATTAATGGGATTTTAATGGACATTAACTGCTTGTGAATATTTAATTTAGTTTATATATAAAAATATATGTCAACTATGACCACTGAAGATCTGACTGCCTTTGTATTCGCTGGTGATGTTCCCCAGGGGTGCCGTTAAAGATTTTTTGCCCCATGAAAGCACATTGTACTGGGCCCGCAACCCAGATCAATCGAATTATGTTCCAAATTTTTTAGAGCCACAGTGTCACTCAGGGTCCATTGGAATCATCCCTCTCTGTCCGGTGCTGCTGCTGTTCCGTATGGGGACAGTACAGGGAATTTGTTAACTGAATGTGTGTAACTTGTCAAGGTGTTTGCATGTTTAAATGCTAAAAGCTTTCTTCTTAAATGCACTTTGATTGATTATCTCTTTGAGACCAAAATATGCAGCGATTATATGTACTTCGGGGAAAAGGTGTTGAAAAATATTATTATTATCATTTTTCGACTCCATTTTTTTTAGAATCTCATTAGATCAGCTAAACCTAAACAGCTTACAAAATATCCAGAAATGGCTTTGTCTGCTGCTTATTAAATATTCTTAAGATTTTTTACAATCAAAAAATACTTTTTGCTTAAAATAATATTTGATGCTGTGCATATCCTCTTAAAAATTCTTGATAGAACAATAATGGCAGAGACCTGTTATTCAATTTTACTGCCTAATTTAGCATCCCATCACTCGTGTTATTAATTCTGCGTTAATTTGAGAGCAATTTACTCATCTCCCCCTAGTGAGTTGCCAGGGTGATGCCTGTTGCCAACAGAAAGCCGTCACAACCCTTGGTGCCGTTCTCTGGCTTGTGTGAGCGATCATTACAGTCACGGCTAAGAATGCACTAGTCGATTGGCTACTGACCAGAAATGGCTGATTTTCATTCTGATCGGCAGTCAGCCAAGTAGTTCCCCAAACTAACCTTACTTCTGGTCCCACTCAGTGTCCATCCATTCACAGTTGTGCCCCCCGCCCCTCACCTTCCCTCCCCCCGCTAATGTTGTGTGATTGGTAGGGTAAAACACTTCTGTCTGTTATCAGGAGATTCTCTACAGTGTGGGACGAAGACGGGCCTACCCTCTGGACCTAAGCATACCCCCAAAACTGTTTTAAATGGCATTTTAATAACACATGAATATAATAACACATAAAGAAATATATTGTTTAAAATAAATCTGGTCAGTTAGATTGCTCTTACTGAATGCAAACTTGTCTATTACAATTTTACTCACCAGTACGTACTGGCAGCATCCAGTTTAATGCACTTAAAATAAGTAATGAGTGCAATAATATGTGAAGTGATTTAACCCGTATGTGACATCATGACACAGCAGTGGGCAGCTATTATTTAGCACCCAGGCAGTGGCTAGGGCTAGTACTTCACTCAGAGTACCTCAATGATGCATTCCCGATTTGGGATTCAACCCACGACCTTACAAACACAAGCACACTTCCGTAAGCCTTAGGCCACCACTGCCCACGTATATGATGAATGACTAACCTTTGCAGACATAGGTTAATTAAATGCACTTCAATTAATTCCATAATAAGGTCTAGAAAAGTGTACTGATAATAAAACTGATAATAATGAGCAGTTCAGATTGCCTGTAGTGTGAGTGTGTGTGCATAAGTGCCCTGCACCTCAGCCCGATGCACAAAGCTGCAGGTGATACGCTCTCAGAACCCCTGTGATTCTGAACCTGATGGGCAGTCAGAAGATGGGTAGATGGATGGTTTGTATCATAATTATCAGTGCACCTGCATCTAATGGGGAAAATATACAAGGAGCATGGAATAGCAGAGACAGCACATGAAAAAGGACTTTGAAGTAGCTAAATCACAATTGCAAATGCAGCTACACAGGTGAGTCACATCAGGCTGAATGCCAGCTAGCCGTAAGTGTCTGCTGTAAAAGAGACCTGACAATCAGCACTTTGATATCTGCCACTAGCAGACTTACAAAGGGAAGGAAGAATCTGTGCCCCAAGTGCAGGTGCACCGGTCACAAAAACTGCAAAATGATTTAATGTGTGGAGGGGAGAAGCCATCTTGTGTCATTAGGTCAGATGATTGCGGTACATAACAGCTGGAGAATATCATGCCATTTCACAGCACCGTATGCTGCAAACACTCTGCCCTCACAATGTCCCCATATTCCATGACGGGCTGGGGGGGGGGGGGGGGGGCGGGGCGGGGGGGCGGGGGGGGGGGGGGCGGGTGGGGGGGGGTGGGGGTGGGGTTTAGG
>JAODKN010000021.1:10039365-10062377 GCA_026774425.1 Petrocephalus zakoni | reverse complement strand
CACCATTATGAATCCACAGTGCCTGGTCACAATAAATCTGACTGACATTCACTTATCAACATTCAATTTATAATGTATTACGATGCAGCGTATTAGAATGACCTGCAAACGAGGAAATGTGGTACTGTTACTCATTTCTTTAATTCACTGTGTAAATCACACAAAGGTTTTACCAAATCTGTAACATCTGTGTTATAGGGAATATATCATTGTTACATCAGTGCCCGTAGATGTGGTGCACAGTGTAGGGACCATCCCCTCACACCTCACAAAACATTATTATATGCCATGGAGGCGAGTCACTGGCTGGGTCCCAGTCCCCCACCCGGTGCTTTGTCAGGGTTATTTTTAAAGATCTAACTGCAGGACTTGTCATATTTAAATGTCAATGAGATGAGCTTGAAACAAACCTCATGGTTTTTAAACAGTCACTCGGAATTTGCATAAATAACAATGACCAATGATAATCAAGCGTGTATCTAAGTGGTTTTTACAATATATAAGATCATTTTTAGTTTAGATTTGATAGATCGTATAATTTAATAGTTTAATATAATTCAAATTACTTTTTAATGCATTTAAGTTTCTGTTTAAAGTATGAAGTTCTAATATTGGAGCTGTAATTACCATCGGCAAATGAAAGGTCATCACTTCTTAAAATCAGCCTGTGGGTTGTGCTTTAGAGAATGGGGAATATACATAGTATTAGCTGAGACATTTACACAGTCCACAAGAATCCGGTCACATGCCTCAGTCATTTTGTTTTTTTTAGGAAAGTATTTAGCTGTATGTATATGTATATTCCCTGTTCAAACATCATGCATTTTTGGTAATTATTTAATACTGATTTAACAATCCATCCAGAAAACTAAGTTATGATTTTTTTTTGTGTGTATGCCATGCAAATGATTGTAATTCGACAAACAAACTGTGCAGGTAAACAGGCCACTTAATATTGCAGTTTTGGTAAAACTGATGGACATTTTATGAACTAATTATGTTTGTGTGAAATGTATTTGCCAGAGTTCTGTTCTTATTCAAATGCAGTCTGTTTATCACCTGACTTTAGAAACACAGCTTCTAACCCTATGGATGTTTTCATTCGCAGTTCTTGTTCCTGCTCTGATTCCTATTCCTGCACCTCTTCCCGTTCCTATTTCTGCTCCTAATCCCTCTTCATATTCCTATTCATGGCATGCCTTCCTTTTATTAGCTGTCGCTGGAGTAATGCACACACACCTTGAGGTGCTTTGGCATTATTTGGTTTAATACAGGTGTTTTGTCATGATTGCTACCGAGAGCAGCATAGCTGAGAGGGAAGCAAAGCGGAAGCACCTAGAACACTCTTCAGAAAGACTCAAAACCCTGTGGTGTTTTGACGTTGCTGCAGCCCATCGGTACACTGTAGGATTTTTAAGTATCACCATACACCATGATAGCAGTTACGGTATCAAGACAGATTTAGCTACTTCTGATTTTGTATGCTTTTGTGGTTGAGTATTTCCACTCAGTGGCCTTGTTCATATTTGAAATCCACTCACTGTTCATGTAAGACCTTCTCCAGAGCGATCTGAAAATAAGGCAAATGACAGAGTGCTAGCCTGAAGCGCATTCCTCTGAAAGGCACTCTGGCATGGCAACTAACTCCAGGCATTCCGATGCTCGATCCGACGCTCTGGGAAATCTTGGAATGTCAAACTCTTGTTGTGGGTGGTCTATAAGAAGTACCGGATAGCTACCTCTTCTCTGCTAGTGGTTTCTCTACTCAGTGTTTGCAGAAGTGAAAGCAGATTTATTGTTTAGAATAATTACTGTTATTATTATTCTTATTAATGTCAGTTAAATATGACCTAGAACAAGCCCCACCCAGAACTTAGCCCTTCCTTGGAATCCCCTCCCGGTTCTGAAAACTATTTTAAACCCGAAAGGCCCTTGTTTTTGGCTAAATAGTTCAGTTCTTCTAGCGCTTTGACTGTTTTTTTTCCTTGACTGAAAGACTCATCCAGCTGTTTCACATTCATATTTTTGGCACATGTATGATTGTAGTAAACTGACCAATAAGCACACAGGAAGAAAACAATGCTTAAGTGAAATCCGGATCCTTTTGATTGAAATGAAATTTACAAATCCTGTCTTGGCTCCCAGTGTCCTTTCTGACATGGAGTAGGTAGTCACCCTAATTGTGCTGCCTTGAGGAACCATGACAGAAGGCCAGGTCTCCTAGATGTCAGTCCTCTCCGGAGTATCGAAGGTGTTTTTCCTCACTTGCTTTGTGTGTTATTATTTCCCTTCATTCTGGAAGCAGGCCAGGGACATGGTAGACACTGGAAGGGCTCAGCTAGTGGTTGAAGGAGCATTCAAGAGAGTACTGAGAAATGAAAGACTTCCAGGAAACAGCTACAGACACACTAATGTGTGAACAAGTATGCTAACAGTAAAGCAGGTATGCTAATGTGTAAACAAGCATGATAATGCTGAAGCGGGTATACTAATGTGTAAACAGTAATGCTAATTATGAAGCAGGTATGCTAACGTGTAAGCAAACATGATAATGCTGAAGCAGCTATGCTAATATGTAAACAAGCATGCTGATGAAGCAGGTATGCTAATGTGTAATGTGCATCTGGTATAATACAAAAAAGGAACACAAATTTCTTCAGTTCTCCAGATTGTTCTCAAACCTTTCCTGAGGGACACCTCAGCCATTTATTGTGTTTATTAAGTTTCACCACAAGCTCATTGAATTGATTTATTTAATCAATTAAGAAATGTATGGGGTACTGAGTGGCTAAACCGTAATGGCCCAGTTTACTAAGGACTGCCCCAGTATACGCTGTTTTGGTATATGTGAAACTCGACTTTACATTGCTTGTCTGTAGTAATTAATTTCACACAAAGTCATGTTTTGCGGCTTTACCTCACTCGCGATACAAACACATTACATACATATAAAGAGTGAAATGAAGGACAAAAATAATTACTTATTCTAAAGGTTCTTCATACTCAACTAATTTCACTTTTGCTTTTAAGAATTAGATGATTTTAAATACATAATGAACAGAATTTCCTTGAATTAACATGGCCCATTTATGTTGATATACACGATAGCCGACGACTGGAGGGGCTTGACGAAACTTGCGTAAATTACGTAATTTATTTTGATGAAAGGCAGTATGAAATATTTCATGTAGTCACTTTTATTAGAGTAATTTCTATTTTGTTTTTCTGAATACTAGCCGAATATCGACATTTAAGATTGCAAAGTGAACACTGACTTTTATAATGAATTAAAGGTGCATTTACATCAATGGAAATGACTATGTACTATTTTTTAGTACTTCTATGACATTTTTAAGGCATTATTTTCAGGTTACGTCAAAATTAGGCTTATGATGGGGCTCTCGGAACCAATTAATGATGTAAAGTGGGGTATGACTGTATATGGGTATACAGGATGGTAACAGAAAATATTGTTTGGAAAAGGTTAGCTGACGCACTTTGACTGATATCATGTTTTTATGCCAACATGAACCTAAATTAAAAATATGTTTCTGTGAAATCTTAAGACTTTGCAGAATTCTGTTAAAACAGGCATGCTAATGTCTACATTTTCATGGCTGCCTGCAATGTTTACTGCATTCTGAAGTGAATATTTCTGTTAAACAGAATATTTCTCTTGAATACTCAGTGGTTCTTCTTTCTCATTAAATGACCTGGAATCTAGCAGTAATTAGGCAGCTCGCACAGCAAACTCATGAGCTCCTAAACTGTTATCCAGGCTCGCTTTGGGGTGTCACTGTGCGTGGCTGTCCTTTGGTTTGCATTTCAATTATTAATGCTGTTCTAATATGCAGCGTCCTCCCAGTTCAGTGGGAACACAGTATCAGACTGGCAGGTTTTGGAAACGCCTCACTGAAGGTCAGGAGTGACACAGGCTAAAGGTGCAGCTCTGTGAAGCAGGGATGCTCGTGTCCTTGGCTGTTTACGCTGCATTTCATCTGCCCTCTTTAGTGCATGCAAGTGGCCTTGGAGGAGAATGACCTAATGCTCTATTCACCATTTGCACAAGTACACTGGAATTCTTTCATGGTCACATTTCCTCTCCTTTGAAAGGTGCAACAGGAGCAAAGCTTGGGGTTAAAGACCTCTCATAAGGGCATCAGTTTTGCCAACCCTGAGACCTTCTGATCACAGACACAGAAGCATAACCTACTCATCCCCAACACCAGTGTGTTTCCATTCGGTCCCTCTTATGGCTGTGGGAGATTATTTTACCCAAAGAAAAAACCCAAAGATATTAGCCATTCATTTTTTTTTCAGTTATTTGGCATACAGCCGTACAGTTATTTGCTTCCCCTAGGCAATGCCTGCTTATGTTCCTCCTACAGTAGTGCGATTTCCAAGCGCTGATCTTTATTGACGTGCTTCTTCCCTGGAGTCCAGGGCATGGCCGGCCTCTGTCTGTCTGTCTCTCATTAGGTGATCCAGCCTGGGGGGACCTTTATTATCACCCTAACCCAGCATGCAGCCTGACATGTCAATACCCCCCATCGATCGCTGCTGCCTTTTTCTGCCTCCTGACTGACAGGCTGGGCCTCAGAGAGCGGCATTGGCTCATTAAACCCCAGGGGCGAGCCCCGAACTCCCGAACCACAACTGTCTTTGAACCTTCTGTGTGACATGAGGGAGGAGGCTGGGGTGCTGGTAGGGGCTAGGGAGGCCCATAATGGGTGAGAGTTTTATTCGTCACATACACAGTCGTACACATACAACATGTACTGGAATGTAACCCTGGTCACTCCGAGCAGCTGTGCAAAATATAAAATATACAAAATATAGAGAAAAAGATTAGGAAAAGTAATAATTTAAGATAAAAATATATGAGATGTTCAGCTGTACATAATTGTTTGCCTGAATTCAGCAGGCAAAACAGAGAGTTATTGGGGTGGCATGGATCCTTGGAGATCGTTTTTTTTTGCTCTTGTTGTTGCTCTTTGTTGCTCTGGTCCTACAGCAGCTGTTGTAGATGACAGATCTGGTGCAGCGCTCAGCTGCTCTATCCACCCTCTGCAGGGCTTTCCGGTCCTGGGCAGAGCAGCTCCCGAACCATGATGTGATGCTCATGGTCAGGATGCTTTCTATGGAAGTCGAGTAGAAAGCCTTAAGTACAGCAGGAGAGACCTTAAACCTCCTCAGCTTCTCTAACCACCCTCTGCAGGGCTTTCTGGTCCTGAGCAGAGCAGTTCTCGACCCATGATATGATGCTCATGGTCAGGATTCTCTCTATGGCAGCTGAGTAGAAGGCCTTAAGGACAGCAGGAGACACCTTAAACCTCCTCAGTTGCCTCAGATGGTAGAGCCGCTGCCCCACCTTGTTGACCTGGGTACGTGTGTGTATGGACCAGGTGAGGTCCTCCTGTAGGTAGACGCCGAAGTATCTGAAGGCGTCAGGGAAACTGGGAGATAGTGGGAGAGGTCAGGGAGACTGGGAGAGGTCACGATAACTGGGAAATACTAGGAGACATCCAGGGAGATTTGGGAGATACTGGGAGAGATCAGGGAGACAGGGAGATACTGGGAGAGATCAGGAAGACTGGGAGATACTGGGAGAGATCAGGAAGACTGGGAGATACTGGGAGAGATCAGGGAGACTGGGAGATACTGAGAGAGAACAGGAACACGGGAAGATACTGGGAGAGATCAGGGAGACAGGGAGATACTGGGAGAGATCAGGGAGACAGGGAGATACTGGGAGAGATCAGGGAGAATTGGGATGGGGGGGAGTGAAAGATACTGAATTAAGGCTGAATGTCAGTTTTGGTTCCACTTCAAAAAAGTATCATAGACACTTAGAGACACACAGAATGGTAAAGCCTAAAAGAGATGAACATTAGCAACAACGGAAAAGTCTAACTGCAAGTAGCTGCTAAAAACAGATGGTTAATGATTGGCAGAGATTAGCGCACTTGGTGGATTGGCCAGTAGCTACTAGGGCTGTTTCTTTTCACTGGAACCGTGCTTATGCTTAAAGTACACCATAATGAACAACAGAGACTGGCTTCCCATTTGCACAAGCTGGTATTGGCTCTATGGGAGATTTCCGCGGTAATTACGTTTATTTTAACAACACAGAAGGACTTTGCTGCAGTAGACACCTTTCAGAAAAGGTACTTTGCACTTGACTCTGGTAATTACTCTACATATTGTATAAGTGTTTATTTGGGTACTGCTTCAAGCCTGATCAACTTCATGAGTGTTAAATTATGGTAATATTTTTGAATAACACAAACCTCATGTGTTTTGAATTAAACCTTAGAGTTTATAGCAGACAGTGACTTGAAGGTGGCTGTCTTATGATTTCCGTGGGACAAAAAAAACACTTTATGTCCACTTACCATCGCTGCTTATGGTTTGGTATCTAAAACACTCTTTGTCGTTCCTCTGGGTATCCTCCTCCAGACCAGAGCTATGCATATAGGGAAACTAGCACCTGTGAACTCGCCACCGTGTGTGTGTGTGCGATGGACTAGCACTCCCTTCAGGGCGGCCCCTTTTCTTTAATATCATAATCATCAGACCAAGGTTTTGTTTCAACCAACCTGGAGTGCGTTTCCTGAAGCCTTCGTATCACTACAGTACGTCATTCGCAAGAGCTACATTTTAAAATAGAACCTCTGATAATCATATTGTTATTCATATTTTGTTATGTTGCTTTCTGTGAAAATATATTAAGCGTTTTTGGTGAGTCAGCTGCTCTATTCCTTTAAAAGAGTGGTGAGGCTAAGGGGTGTGCTTTTCTGCTCTGTTCCAATAAAGGGAGTGCTGAGAGTAAGGGGTGTGGCTTGCTGCTATTTTCCTTTAATGGAGTGTGAGGGTAGGGGGCATGGTTCACAGACATCCCGTCCTCTAGCAAATGCATACATCCTCTGATGATTATGCAAAGCTGGGACCACCAGTCTTCCTCTTCATTACACGGAGGCTTCATTAGAAGTATGCCTTTGCTACCTGTTTTTAATAGGTTAAGCAAGATGTCAAGCAAGAGAGGAGGTGCCCAAGCACTGAGCTTTGTTCTAGGGAAAATGTGATTGGCTGGCGAGTTGAGACAGGTCACTGAATCTATAATGTGTGCCATGTAATATAGAGTATCGTGCGAATGATGCAAGGCGCCCAGCCTCTTTCTCCTCATGGGCCAATGACAGTGAGCAGTGCTACCTGGAGCATCTTGCATACGTCTTCGTTTGTGCTGGTGTCAGCTTCTGTAGCTTGTGTGTATATGTTTCCATTGAGTACAGTGACTCAGTGCATGGCGAGGCTTAATGGAGGCTTAATGTCAATTCCAGAACCACTGAGGTATTACTGTAGCTCAGCCAGCGCAGGCCCGGCGCAACATCTCGCTAGATCTGCCTGCTTGTAATACTCAATCAGCCAGATATGTTTTGTCCATTAACGGTGGCGCTAACTTGAAAAGCAATTTATTCTTTTCAGATCTATTGCGGGCAAATTATGAATGCCTCATCTTTTATTTATGGGAGCTCTGTTTTGATTAAATTGGTGCCATGTCATGAAGGTAAGCCCTCGTTTCCGGTGGCGCCCTACACTCTTGGATGTTGACGGATCTTTCTCTCCCTCTGCAGGTCCGGTAGCGGTGATCAGTGGAGAGGAGGATTCAGCGAGCCCTCTCCATCACGTCAACCACGGCATTATCACGCCTTGCACCCTGGACGCCGCGCCTGACGCTGTAGTCATTGGCATGACTCGCATCCCCGTCATCGAGAACCCGCAGTACTTCCGGCACGGCCACAACTGTAACAAGCCAGCCACCTGTGAGTAGCCCCGCCACACACAGCTTCTCTGGTGACGTGGATACCCCTGGAATAAATCAAATTGGTACTTGTTAATTAGTGTTTTGGTTACTGTGCAACCAAGGGGAGTGTGTCATGTTTGGCTTAATTTGGTGTTTTCATTAGAAAACATCAGTAATATGTTCAGACTGACAGCCCCTGTATTTATAGATTATCCTTGTTTGCACATACCCAGCTGTGTGTTGAGTATACCAGTAGTTTGTTGTCTTTCTAGTGCCATGCAGATTGGCATAAATCTGGCAGAATCCTGCCCTCCTCACTGTAATTTATGATCTGCACTGCTCTGCCTGTCTCTGATTGGCTTTACACCCATTCTCTGGCTGCACCTCATTGGAGGGATTTAACAAGTAGGGATGTTAGTTCCCCTTTCAGGAAGGAAGACAGCTGAACAGAATTCCCTGCTGATAAAGATGGATTCCATCCAGCTGTCCGTCTTTTTTGGGCTCCGTAAAGCTGTAGACTCAATAGTTCTTTGTTTGTTTCCCTCAGTGCTGGATCTAGCTTCGTTCTAGGGCACATTTGTAGTTTCTTGGCATTTCTGTAAAAACACTGACTTATTTATTTTTCCACCTTTGACTGTTGTATTTGAGCACGCTGGATTTTGGCCCGACTGCAGCTGCTAACGCTAGGCTTCTATATTGACTTCTGAGACCTTCAGATCTTCATCCCTGGGTTTATTTCCATATATTTTCTAGTACATTTGCTACATCAGGGTGCAGTTGTTGAGTATCGATTACGGCATCCCTTTGATCTTGTTCTGCGCTGAATTTGAAATAAAGAATTCAATGAGCCTCCGGGTCCAAAGCAATTTTCCTTAGCAAGGAATACAAATTGCGTTGTTGGAAAAGTAAGCAAAAAGGGTCAATTATTAATCATAAATAAATGTCTGGCATTTATTTTTAGCTGCTTTTGTGAAATAATTAGTGATCAGCATTCAAAATGAATTGGGACGTGGTTTTTGAATAGTGTGTCTCTAAAAATAGCCCCATCTGCTCACCTTGATTACCTTGGCCCGTTTGTTCCTAAAGCCTTGTAGGATTTCACAGCTGTTGCGTGGTGACAGTCGCCTCTTATCGCTGTAACGCCTGGTGGCAGCAGTCACACTGCTTATTTATTTATTTTCGTTTTTGCATGGTATTTCTGTTCTGACACAAAGGCGTCGGGGAGCGGTCCGCCTAAAGTTCCTCGCTGCTGGATGGCACTCTACGCGTTGCGGAGAGATGGCAGCGTTTTGGAACCTTGCCGTTCTCCTCTCTATGAGTGACTCGGGGGGGGAAGCAGATGAAAAATGCTGGGAGAAGCCAGCCAGCCGTCATTGTTCTATCAATCCAGCCCAAAGTCGCTAACAGCCCGAGTAGCTACAGAGAAGCTCGGGGATGACCCGAAAATCTGGTGGATTTGTCGCACGCCACAGACATCTGATACGTGACACGGGTAGCGAGTGTTACTGGAAAATGCTAACTGGCAGCCTGCTGAGTCTGGGCGATCCGCTGGAGGAGCAGGGGGGCGCTCGCTCTGTCTCACCCACAATGCCATTCTTAAACCAGGGGACCCAAAGGCAAGAGAGGAACTCACATTTAGCCCTGATAAATAAATTAACAGAGTTATGCATTATGAATTGACTGAATCTTTTATGGCGAACGGCTGATTTATAATCCATCTTGCCCATGTGCTACGGATCCGATTGTGAATTAATAAGTGAATGACAGGGGACTTCGTATTAAACGTATCCTTCATGGTCACATACCTGGAATTCCAATGAGAGGGAGAACAGTGTTTCGCTTAGACAGAGGAACATGGCATTTGGGCCCAGACATGGGACGGCTGCCTGCACTGGTCTCCTGTATAAGTGGGCACTGTGTAGCTCCGTGGGCTGGCATGGTACTCTCCGCCAAGAGACAAACTCTCACTCCCCCTCACTGACAGAGAGACTTTCCCTGGTTTTTGATATTCCATTTACATCAATCTAATATTAATTTGTTTTGCCCCCAAGGCTAATTTCATTATTATAAGAGTTTTTATGCTAACCCACCCTGATTATCAGTGGCTCTCATTTAACCCAGTCTATGCAAAGGCAATCTAATCTGCTCTTCAAAAGAGCACATAAAACAAAGACCAGCATCATCAGTCATGCAGAGTGTCGGGCAGCGGATAAACAAGAGCTTCTTGTTCTCAGTACCGGCTGATGGCCATATGAGACAGTACAGAAAGTATATACGTAAAATACTCAGGCCAGCTTACCTTTAAGGGCCCTGGGGCTGGCATGCACGGATATGATTACTTCCTGATGTGTAATGAATGGCAGTCACAGCACTGGCCTTATAGACGGGATTTACCTCTTTGGCTGACAACAATAGGCAGCTACTGTAGGCTTCCTCTTCTGGCTCCCCTCAGTACCGTTTCCTTGAAGTAGAAGTGGATTTCTCCTAAAGAGATCAGAGAAACCAGACTTCAGTAAAGAAATACACAGGACATTGACTACTGTCAACACATAGGTGAAATCCACTGTGAAATTGTTGCATTCCTGCATTCCTGATGCACCAATCAGCTTCATTTACCACCTTAATGGTTTCTAGGTATTCCGTTCCAGTGCTGGCCGTATGTGGCTTAGGTTTCAGAATTCAGTGCATTTTCACAAACGTGCCTGAGGCTGGCACTTCAGCACATTCAACCGCCTGCAATGTTTTCTAGTGCAATTCTTTAAATGAAAACCCCCATTAGAAAAATACAATAATGTAGTTTTATTTTGGTAAAACTGGAAACAGGTAAACCTACATTCTCCAAGATTTGTTACGGTATGAAGCATTTATGGCAACTTGCGTGTTAAAAAATATTATCATCCATCCATCAGATGATGTCGGCATGTGGCATTCACTTGAACTGCAGGCAGAGACATGCAGAAACATGCAGAGAACATGCCATTCCCACACACGAGAAACATGCAGAGAACATGCCATTCCCACACATGCAGAAACATTCAGAGAGCATGCCATTCCCATAAACATGCAGAGAACATGACATTCCCACACACACATGCAGAAACATACAGAGAACATGCCATTCCCACACACATGCAGAAACATACAGAAAGCATGCCATTCTCACACACATGCAGAAACATGCAGAGAACATGCCATTCCCACACACGAGAAACATGCAGAGAACATGCCATTCCCACACACATGCAGAAACATGCAGAGAGCATGCCATTCCCACACACATGCAGAAACATGCAGAGAACATGCCATTCCCACACACATGCAGAATCATGCAGAGAGCATGCCATTCCCATAAACATGCAGAGAACATGACATTCCCAGACACACATGCAGAAACATGCAGAGAGCATGCCATTCCCATAAATATGCAGAGAGCATTCCATTCCCACACACACATGCAGAAACATACAGAGAGCATGCCATTCCCACACACATGCAGAAACATGCCATTTTCACACACATGTAGAAATATGCAGAGAGCATGCCATTCCCACACACACATGCAGAAACATACAGAGAGCATGCCATTTCCACACACACGCACTTTTGAGGGTGCAATTCAAACTGGCCGCCCAGGAAGTGTGACATAACAATGACACTCTCTGCGCCAAATGCATTTTGGAAGCTAATTATTCACAATGTAAAATAAGAAATGTAGCAGCAAGTGGCTGCAGAGTGAATTAAACTTAATTCACTTAAAGTTGCACTATTGATTTGTAATGCGGAGTGGATCACACCTTCAAATGTAGGCGTGAGGGGAACGGTCCATCAGTGCTCGTCAGTGCCCTTGGAGCCTAAACCAAGACCACCACAGTGAAGAAAAGCAAAAGAAAAGCCCACTTTGTCCAAATATTTTCTTCCAAATGGCTGAGTCTGCAAACTCATTACGTTTTGCCAGCACTGATTACAGATTATTTTTCCCTCTTAGCTATAAATGTACGCGAGCTGAGTCAGCGGGAGAATTGGCAGCTGGACCAGGACGGGGTAGCGAGGCTGAGCGCAGCGACTGCCATGCAAGCGGCTGTCAGATGCGTGTTGCCGCTGGATGGCAGGAATAAAGGAGCAGACTCTTTACACTGCAGCCCCGTGAATTGTTCCCCCGGGACTGTGCTGTTACTGTGAACCAGTCCAGAGAACTTTCCAGATTGTTTACGACCTTCTCAATGTCGTGTGTCATTTTTATTTAGCCACCAGAAAGGGAAACAATGATTAATTATTGATGTCTGACCGTGGAAGTATAATTTATTCATTCATTTACATGAAAGCATCTTATCCAGGTCAGGCTTCCTGTGCCTGCGGCGATGCTGAGGGTGGAAATCTCAGAGTCTCTCACCAGCGCGGCACTCTTAGCATAAACAGGCTCGCTAACCGGCAGAAGTAGGACGTCACTCGCTTGAGCGCCAGCGCTTGCCACCTCGTTAATTCCGTGTCTTTGGGAGGTCCGGGGAGCCAAGCTGGAAGCAGGGGGCAGCAGGTGGGCAGGTTGAGGGGCTTCGACACCAAAATGCGCACCCCGGTATCGACATTGAGGATGTCTGGTATTTTTTACGGCTCTGTGGGTACAGGTGTTTGTGGGGAGCTTTAAACTGCTAATCAGCCAGGGAGGAGCCCTGTCTGAACAGAGATGAGCCAGAGAGGCAGAGAGAATGTGTACGGCAAGCTCTGGAGGGAAGGCCTGAGTCAGATGGAGAGGCCTGCCGGCGAATTCAGCATAGTGCCGTCACTGCAGGCCGCTTCCCTTTGGGCGAGCGCTCCTGCAGAAAAAGGGTGAGGGAAGGCTCAACGAACAATTGCAGGCAGCTGGATCTTGCCTTTTAATCCCATGGCCCCCTGGAGCCAGGCCTATGCAAACAGATTGGAGGATGCAGGCAGGGAGAACGGGCCCCTCGCCCCCTCCCCCCTCCCCCCTCGGCCGCAGGTGTGCATTGGACCGCCGGCTCCGCGAGTGGAGATAGGATGTGTTGGACCAGTAGACCGCTTAATGGTGGTTAAGTGAGGATAAACGAGAGACTTAAAGGCAGGCGGTGCTTCAAGCTACGTTGCTGACTTTTTCAGGGCTCTTGCTGGGTGCGGAGCAGTGATGACAGCGGGGGTCTGTCTGGGGGGCTGGATCTCGGCGTAATCCGTGCTGTTCTTTCGGACTGCGTAAAAGGTCTTCCGAACAAAAGGAGGGCGGTGCGTAGGCTGGAGGCTCGCTCTGGGTTTGGCAGGGTTGCTTGTATCAGGGCAGACAGCCAGACGGAAGGTTCCCGAACAGTGGACGGTGTTACCAGCGGCAACCGGACATCACCTTTGGGAGACTGGCCATGAGCTGCTCCAGTGTCCCAGAGAGACGTGCTTCCACCTGCAGGGCCCCAGGAGCCACTGGTCAGAGGGCTGCTCCACATTTCCTGGGATGACTTCTGTGGGTTCGCTGCCCCGACAGGCCCGTTATTTCCAGCGCCATTCTCCTCGGGGGGTCGTTCTCCTTGGACTGTCATTGTCCTCCTCCGCCTGAGGCTTCCTGTTCTTCTTCCACTTAAAAATCAGCAGCCTCGTCACCCTACGGCCCTTGACCACTGACATGCGTGATGTCAATTAAATATGCTCCTGGTCTCATTTTTGAGGCCTAAATACACGCTGACAGTAGAGCGAGGGCTGTGGGAAAGCGGACAGCAGTCTCTGGCCCTGGCATGAAGGGAGCCTCATGCTGGCATGTGAGGAGACCCTGCTGATGTTCTGGCTGCACAGGGAAGAGGCACACAAGGTCTCTGACCAGCGGTGAACTCTCTATCGATTCCGTTTTGTGGCCTGTCCCAGGTTTCTGCTCCACTTGAGGGAGCATCTCCGTTATCTGCTTGGATCTTGGCAGTAAAGAATGAGTTCAATTAGAATAGCTTCCGTTTTCCCGATTAGAGAGCGGTGAGGTGGGCTGGGGGCTGCCGCGGCAGGGACGGCAATACTGAAGGAGAGAGCTGGGTTCCTAGGTGCAGAATAAACAAACAGGCCCGAAGCAGATTCAGAAGATATTGCTTGGGAGAAGCATATGAGTCTTGGGACTGCCTTCAGACCAGCTTCTCCTTTTAAAGTGAAAGAGACCAGTATGTACAAGTCGTCAAGGAGACGCAGGAGGGGAAGTCACTCATTCAGCCCCTAGTAAGGGGTCATTTCCCCTCTTTATCCATCCTTCCATCTTTCTGTTTTCAACATTCCTTTTTTCAGTACAGAAGAGTAGAGATTCTAAGAGGACACCTGGAGGACGATGCAATATTATCCATTTCCTGTACGTGTTTATCATCATCAGGGTTCCTGGGGTCTATCCCAGAAGCTACAGGCAATTACCCAGGGTGGGGTAGCAACCCCATTGCAGGGTCGTTCGCTGGCTCTTCTTGTTTTTACGGTTTTTCACCATCCGTCCAACCATCAATCCATCCACGATCCATCCATCCACCCATCCATCCATCCATCCATCTAAGGAGACCCTCAGCAGGAAGCCAGCCTGTATCCCTGAGTCTCACTTCATAAATGCTATTGTTTCCTATCAGTAGCTGCGGCTGTATAAACATGAACTGTTCAGTTCGTATGTCACACCACTGTGTCTAAATGACAGGGCTGCTCTCAGTACTGTGAATGGGACTTACTGGGAATGGGAATCTTTTTTATTAGATTAGGGTATATGCTCTAATATGTCAGTCTCAATTTATTAAAGACCTTGGCTTTTCAGCCACCCCTGTTATGCTCATTGCACCCTACAAAGTAACCTTGCCCTGTGCTCCTATAACCGTTGTTCAATAGATGTAACGCTTGTTATATGAATTATCGGTTGATTAAGATCATGTTAGTAACATAAATTAATCATCATGATAGCCATATTACAAACGTCCCTTAGAATTATATCTGAGATGAAGGTGTCTGGACAGCCAATATATCAAAATGTAATTATGTTCATTAACCCTTTTTTCCCTGATTGCTGTCTTTCTTACTGATCAGTAAATGGTAATGTAACTAATTTGGAAATTCTTCCGTGCCGCTGGGCCTGATGAGGCCTAACTGAGCTGCAGCAACCCATCCGGCGAGGATATCAGTGACCATGCGTGGCGTCGCTGATCCAAAACTCACCAAGCAGAAATTACATTTTAATTACTTAGTTTACAATTTATTCTGATTGCAGCCATTCCTTTTCCATCTAGACGGAACACAGAACCTTACAGGAATCTGTGTATTATGCGGAGGGAAGTATCTGTAATATTCCTGCAAAATTCACGGAACGGCCAGGTGGTCCACACATCTCACCACCCCCCCAGCAAATGTGAAAGGTACAGCATAAGATATGCCCCAAAAACACTTGCCTCTCCGCCCAAATGAGTCACCTACCAAATGAATATTATGATTATAGTGATCGTTTCATTATTATTATAATATACATTTAAGAATTCGAATCATTCCTTTCATCAGTTTGGCTGCTTTGATATATTTGATATGATATAAAGCTACAAAGCTAAAGAGCTGAAGAGCAGGCAGTCTGCGAGGCCGAAATGCAGCTGCAGCTTAGTCACCTGAGCGTCTCTATTAGCATCTAGGTGCTGGACTAGTGTTTAAGACAACCAGACTGAGGTGGATGTTTCAGGTCCCGAGAGTAAAAACCCAAACCAGTAGAGTAAAAAGAGTCACAGTCACAGAAAATTCAACTGGTTGGTTTAAACAAAATCTTGGGCTAGATTTTTACTTTCTGGTGCCTGAAATGTCAACCTCTGCACCCAAACCCGAAGGCAGTTGCTGGAGCCTTAAGAGAAGCTGGGTGTGGGAGTTTCACCGTGATTGGCTGAGGCAATAATGTGTGAATGAGAAATGTGGAATTTATAAGCTGTGCTGGACACAGAGGAGTCTTTAAAATGGCTTTTGTATATTAATATAAGCTAGGGTGTGATTATGAGCTGACTCCTGGAAGCCTATGGTAGTAAGGAGAGCGAGTGCCTTGCTGCCTTATAGCTGCAGGCCGAGGAATGCAGGCCCTCGGCAGCCTGTTGCAATACGAAGAGCGTGCATCTTGCCACCTTGTGGCTGCAGGCTTAAGAAGGCAGGTCCTCTGACAGCCTGTAGCAGTAAGGAGAGCGTGCGCCTTGCCACCTTATAGCTGCAGGCTCAAGAATGCTGGCCCCCCGGCAGCCTGTTGAAGTATGGAGAGCGCGCATCATTTCACCTTATAGCTGCAAGCTGAGGAAGGCAGGCCCTCGGTAGCCTGTGGCAGTAAGAAGAGCGTGCGCCTTGCCACCTTATAGCTGCAGACTCAGGAATGCTGGCCTCCAGCAGCCTGTGACAGTAAGGAGAGCATGTGCCTTGCCACCATATAGCTATAGTTGCAGGCTGAGGAAGGCAGGCCTCTGGCAGCCTGTGACAGTAAAGAGAGCACGTGCCTTGCCACAATATAGCTATAGCTGCAGGCACAGGAAGGCAGGCCTCCAGCGGCCTGTAGCAGTAAGGAGGGCCCATGCATTGCCATCTTATAGCTGCAGCTACAGGCTCAGGAAGGCCGGCCTCCAGCGGCCTGTGGCAATAAGGAGAGCGCGCACCTTGCCACCTTAAAGGTGCAGCTACAGGCTCAGGTAGGCAGGCCTCCGGTGGCCTGTGACAGTAAGGAGAGCGTGCATTTTGCCGCTAACGCTCATCTGTTGCTCCTGCGGTACCACTAGCATCTCATTTCCGCCTCTTTGCTCATATTCTATATTTCTGAATGTGCAGAGTTTGGTGACTAAACTCAGCAAGTTGATTTTACTCTCTCCTCTTTGGCAATTTTGGCTCCTCAACCAGCATTTGATCAACTATCTCCTGTTTCCCGCTGCATCCGTTCATCCGGAATGCCTGAAGTACCCCCCCCCATTTTAAAAATGTGCATTCAGCCCTTCACCTGTGGAGAGGAAAACCCTCGATTTGGATTTGTTCCGGTGTGACTCAGGCCCTGAGCCGAATGCCCCACAGATGGCCCACGGGAATAGCGGAAAAAGCTTCCCCAGTATTCTCATGACTGTCATCAGTGCATGCTGGGGGGGGGGTCTGCGGCGGGAACAAACCAGCACTTCACCTGAGCTGCCTTTCCGGAAGGGCTGCCCGCCAGGGGCATGGGAAGGAGCCCCATTACCCTGACACCTCTCTAACCCACAAAGGCCACACTGACCATTCCCAGTACACACAGATCTCAGGCCATATCATCAGCTTTGTTATTTGATAATAAAATCCATGCTTTGAAGCTAATTGTGGCAATAAATTAATGATTAGGGGGAAACTGTAGTATTCTGAATATTTATAACTAATAAGTAAGAGAATAAAAATGACTTCAGCTGAATTAAACATGCAGGAAATAAAATTTAATTAAGCATCTACATAACAGACCATAACAATGCATATTTTGGATTTCCAGTGGTGCATGGGCTGTTGCTGAAAGTTGTATATTTTAGATACATTTTGCTGGTAATTATGACAGCTGGGTTTATCTGGGTTCCCTGGCTGTAATCATGTAGCGCGTTGTATACAGCGCTGGCTGCATATTAAGGCCCCTGGAGCAGGCCGCTGGTGTAGGAGTCGGACTGATTCCCAGACTGATTACCGCACGAGTCCTCGGGTCGAGTCTCGAGGCAGACGGGACACTATAAATGTAAATGTGTTTGAGAGCAGTGGCTGGGATTGGAGCTGCTGTCACTGCTGTTGTCGAGCATTAGCAGCCGGGGAACGGTGCCGGCCTGCAGCGGCGAAATGAGCAGGAGTGTCACGCATGTTGACATAGGTCAACTCACAAATATGCACTAAATCAGATGTAAGTACGTGGACTTACTGCCTTTTTTTAGCCTCGTGGGACTTCAGAGAGCACAGTCTATTTTTTCCCTGAGAAGGAGAGGCAACATGGACGAGTAACCTCCATAGCAGTTACAAGCTGTGTCTGTCCTAATTATCCAGCCCAGACAGGCTGCCTCAAACTCATACCTCGCTGGGAAGGAAGTGAAAACCTACAGAGGTGTCAACAAAGTGATGAGAGAACACAAGCATTTAGAAAAAGTCTCCCCACTCTCCTAAAAAAAGATCATAAGTGTAGGAATTTGATTTATGTGCCCACAGGTTGTGAGATGGCCTCAAAATGTAATTAGCATGGAGGTATTTCGCCTTGGAGCAGCCCCATGTTTGTGAGTAAACACGCACGGGATTGGCTGTGTTTGATCTGTCAGCGGCAGGCTTTAGTGGCCAATCAAAAGCCAGGCCCGCTTTCCTTTTTTGCCTGCCCCTGGTGCCCCCAGTGTTTGCTTTGTTTGGTGGCTCCGAGGCTGTCAGAGGAAATGCACCGTCAGGCCCCCACGCCGGAGCTCGGCTTCATTAGCCATGCTGGACGCAGCTCCTCCAGAGCACTCGTTTGAGTAAATAGCAGATGCTGTACTTGCTGGCCATATGGAGCTGACTGTCTCCCCGCTGAATATTCCCGAGAATGCTAAGCAGGTAGAAGGCTGCAGAGACTGTTGACTTTGCTGCTCCTGCGTACGTGGCGGCAGACGCACCTCTCCTCCTCGGCGCACCTTTAATAGGGTTGTTTTTATTTGAGTGAAACGTGTTCCTTGTGGGGGGGGAGGGAGGGGGGTGTCTCTCCACCCGCCCTGCGTGGCTTTTCAAAGCCACAAGCTACGCTGCCACTTGTAACAGCGGCCCCAGCCCATGTGCCGCGCCTCCGCGGACAGCCTCTCTCTGGCGGCACGGCTCCCCCCCCCAGCCTTTGCCAGAGGCATGGCTTGTTAGCGTCCCATCTGTGGCGGAATGGGAGCGGGGGTTCTGCGCCGGCGCGTCCTGCTCCCGCCGTGCAGGCTGTCCCGGTGCTGACGGACCCCCATCCATCTGTGTGCCCCCTTCCCACAGATGTCCAGCACATCAAGAGGCGGGACATCGTGCTGAAGAGGGAGCTGGGGGAGGGCGCCTTCGGGAAGGTCTTCCTGGCAGAGTGCTACAACCTGAGCCCCACCAAAGACAAGATGCTGGTGGCAGTTAAGGTGAGATGCCTGTGGCCCATCTGCCTCTCTCTCCCTCTACCTCCCACACCCCCAGACTGATTAAGCATTCAGTTACAGAGGAGGGACAGGGCTCACACCTGCCCCCCCCCCCTCCATTCCATCAACCCTGACTTGAACCCAGGATGCATCAGGGATTGTCAATCGATGTGGGCCCGTTACTTGATCCAGATGTGATCGATGGGAGAAACTGTTGTTGGCCAATATCACCAGGCCGCCCAGGCCCAGATTTCCCAGGGCAAGGCTGCATCAGAGCCTGAGCAGGCATCAGACCAGGAGTCAGACCAGGAGTCAGAGCGGGCATCAGACTGGGAGTCAGACCTGGAGTCAGAGCGGGCATCAGACCAGGAGTCAGACCAGGAGTCAGAGTGGGCATCAGACTGGGTGGGAATCTGTGATGTAACTTCAGGGCTGCCTAACACAGACCTCTGTAGTCATTCTCTACCACCTTCTTATCATCAAAATCATTATATGGACAGTGGGGCACCTCATCCAGGCTAACAGATCGCCAGATGACATGGTTTGTGTAGCCTGATCTTCAATATGCATGCTTAGATACCAATGGGGCGACTATCAGCTGTTAATTATGACCAGACATGAGAAAAGAGAGCCGTAGTTACAAGCTCTTGCGATCCCTTCAGCTGGGGTTTGTCTGGCTGAAGCCGTCCTGCTGCCAGTGTCCCCAAAAGGCGATACCGGGACGAACTGCTCCATGGGTACAAGGAAAAAATGAATGCGGAGAAAAAACCTTAGAATGAATAATAATAATAATAATAATAATAATAATAATAACAATTATGATATGCTTTATAAATGGAGGCAGTGGATCCTCCCTGTTTACTGGGCCACATGCACATGAGGGTACTTCTCTGTGCAGGTTGGCCACCCCCTCAGCCTCACCAGGTAGACAGAATAGCCCTGGTGGAAGAGGCTGCCTAGCCATCTGTGTGCTGGAGCCCTCATCCATTTGAATATCCCCCCAGCCTGTGGACTGTACTGTACTGTATATGGGTAAAATCGAATTAAGATCAAACTACATCAGGCTCCAGACCCCGACGATGCAGAGATCAGACCAGTCGCTTCAAAATGATGAGCATCCTGGGCCAGGAGTGCAAATCCTGAACCTGTAACCTTGATTCCTCTCCCTCAGCCGCGGCGTTCTGTGTTTCTCTGGCTCCAGGAACCAGTCGCTTATTAGTTGTGAGATCAGAGTCACTGCCGTTGCCATGGAAATCACTTCATAAATAAAACAAAGGTCCTGCCTCCCATTAAAGGTCTTTGATTTCAGAAGATGAATAATAACAGCAAACCTCTTCAGTGTTATGTTGCTCTGTCCCACAAACACTCAGCTATGGTTAGCAGTGCTGTAGTGACCCTCAGAATCCATGCTCCCATGGGTCAGAGTGTCACTGCCCACAGTTTCAGCAGAGACATTTTAGCATTTTACCGGGTTATTACTGGAAATCACCTGAAATAACTGTCCATCTATCTTCTGTAACAACTTGGCCTATTCAGGGTCGCGGGGGCGTTCAGATCCTATGGGCGCAAGGAAGAGAACAACTCTGGGACGGCAACCCAGTGCAGGGCGCACTCACACACCAGTCACATGTACATCTACAGGCAAGCAATTAACCTCAGCATGTTTTTGGACCATGGAGGGGGGGCAGAGTACCTGGAGGAATGCAGACTCCACACATGGATCCATGGTGGTGACTAGGACCCCAGTCCCAGAGATGTGAGGCATCAATGCAAACCACTGTGCCACCGTGCCACCCCTCTGGAGTGATTGTTCTGAGAAAAAACCCAGGGGATGGATGGTAAATATCCACGTTTTAAAGGGGAGATGGAGAGCATCCCAGCAGGGCCGAGATTCCCAGGAGACAGATTAGCGTGATCCAATGGGAGCAAGGCTCCCTATCCGCACTCCAAAATGAACCATCAGCCTTCATACTATGGGAACCCTAACACTGCCGATGGGCTGCCGTATTGGTGAACCGTCACGCAGGGGAACTGCCACGCAGGGGAACCGCCACGCAGGGGAACCGCCACGCAGAGGAACCACCACGCAGGGGAACCGCTCTCAGTCAGAAAACAGGCTTCACAATTCCACCATTCTCAGAAACGCCAAATAATAGAACTCAAGTCTGGAGTGGATCTGAAGTGTATTCAGGCAGTTTCTGGCTCTGCTGGTCCGTGAACTTTAGCATCATCTCAGCAGATGACACAGTGTACCAGGAGCCCGCAGTATGCATTCATCTAGCACATTTCTTATTATTATCTATAAATAAATACTGTTCATGTTACTGGTAGTTCCCGTGTTCTAGTATGGAGATGATATTGTAGCCTGCTCTGTTTATGTAGCCCCTCCCCCCAATGAGGGGTGTGGCCAAGGGAACCTACCCGAGCCCCAATGGGGGGTGTCGCCGAGGGCATGAGGGCACCTACCCCCGCCCCCGCTCCCATTGGGGGTGTGGCTGAGGGCACCTACCTGGGCCCCAATGGGGGGTGTGGCCGAGGACCCCTACCCGAGCCCCAGTGAGGGGTGTGGCCGAGGGTATGAGGGCACCTACCCCCGCCCCTCCTCCCAATGGGGGGTGTGGTTGAGGGAGCCTGCCCGTGCCCCACTTCACGCGACTGCCCGATTCCCGGCTCCGCAGACACTGAAGGACCCGACTTTGGCTGCAAGAAAGGACTTCCAGCGGGAGGCGGAGCTGCTGACCAACCTGCAGCACGAGCACATTGTGCGCTTCTATGGCGTCTGCGTCGACGGCGACCCGCTCATCATGGTCTTCGAGTACATGAAACACGGCGACCTCAACAAGTTCCTCAGGTAAGGGATCCGAGCAGAGGGCCCATTCCGCCCAAAGCGGGCCGCTACTCCCACCCGGCCGAGGGGCTGGCAGTCTGGCCGCGTCCTGTTTGCTCCACTGGAGCTGTGATACAGAAGCGAGACTAACAGGTCTCCCAGGAGCAGTGCCCTTCGGCTAGCCATGCCTGCTATACATGCCATTTGCTTTCCCTTTCACATGGGTCATTAAATAAGATTAGCAGCCTTGAGGAGGGTGGGGGCAGGGGGGGTTGGGAAACCTGTGGCGTTGCGAGATTTCTGGAATTGAATGGACAAAACCGTTATTTCTCAGGGGGTTGCAAGACACTTCCCAGCGGAGTATGATGGCGTCAAAGTAGCCAGGCGGCCCGTTACGGCTCTGTTAATCCCAGCGCCGATTAAGCTGTGAAATTGAATTAAGCGACCGAAGCCCCCCGGCGCGCCTCACGAGAGGTGGGGGGGGGGGCGTTTGGCCTCGGCCTGCTCGGGAGGCGTGACGTCAGCAGGTCTCATTCCAGATCAAACAAAGACTTGTCTGTGTGTCCGGGACGGGCGTCAGCAGCAATGCGGGCGCACCCCTATCCTACCCTGTTAGGGGGCCGGGCTGGCCGGGTTCTGGAGATCGTCTCCCACTTTGTGGGTTTGGGTGCTAGGAAGTTTGTCTGACATCCTCCCCTGGTAGAGACTTTGATTTCACACCCAGAAATAGTCTCCACTTGTTATCCCCACAATGCACTGGAGATACATTGTTTAATATAGAATTTGTACCAGGGCATGCAGATATTTGTGCTGATATTGTGGTTCAGATCGGCCTGTGTTCATATCCTGGTTATCTGGGTTTTGGGAAAATGCAGCCACCCATTCTGCCTTTGTTCTGCGATAATTTTGCTAAAAGCCGGAGAGATCATGAGCGTCTGTTTGGAACAGGAACAGCGGAAGGCAAGAGCAGGTGGTTACTGAGCGAGCCGGAGGCCCCGTCTCATGCTGCTTAGAGGGTCCGGGGATGTCTCCTGCAGGAGCATGGAACCCAGAGCAGCAGCTGGCCACCTTGGCTCTCCTGCTTCATGTGGGCCCCCTTCGGCTTAGCTGGGGCTTGTGACCCATGGATATTTAGGCCAGACTATACAGCTGTTTCCTACTGGCTAACAACAGCTGGGGCTCGTTTCTGCTTGTTTATGATGTCATCTCTATTAAGAAACACGTTTAAGTGAAAATTCCGTGTTTAATTTTATATATATATATATATATATTAGGGCTGTCAAAATTGACGCGTTAACGCGGATTAATCCAGCATCGTGATTAATCT
>JAODKN010000021.1:10015491-10033423 GCA_026774425.1 Petrocephalus zakoni | reverse complement strand
GGAACTGCCGATCACCTGGGACTGCCCATCACCTGGAACTGCCGATCACCTGGGACTGCCCATCACCTGGAACTGCCCATCACCTGGGACTGCCCATCACCTGGGACTGCCCATCACCTGGGACTACTGATACCTGGCCGTGTGCCAAGATGGTCAACAGGGCTTTATGGTGGGGGGGCAGGGGCTTGGGATACTAAGGGATTCCAACAGTCCGATAGAATAGTGGTTCTCAAACCAGTCCTCAGGGATTTGGAAGAAAGCAAAAATGTGTATTGTGACTGTAATAGAATCATCTTATTTTCAGGCAGTAATGATAATTTTTGAGCTAACAAATGCAGTACTGAATACCAAATGTGTTAGGGTGGTCAGGGTACCCGCTTTCCTACAGGTTTCATTGTAGAAGAAATCCAGTCATTTCTGTGAGTTCACTGTCAATATTTGAAGGAATTATATTATATTGACAACGCTTTTCGCCAAGAAATTGAGCTTAACTGTACATTTAAAAAAACAGCAGGTGTGTTTCTAATTATCATATTAATTGAATTAACCTTCAGTCGACTTGGATCTCATTTTTAATTTTTATATGCAGCACCATAAAATGTCTGTGCAAACTTAAAGTCAAAGCAAATACCATATGTATATATACAATATGAAGCTATGCATTTCACAGCGGAACATGTGCAAACGGCTCTACGATACGGCACCATACGATAAACCTTTATTCCTCCTAAGGGGCCTTATTGTGCCAAGGCATAGTTCTCACCATGCAGGATTAAAACACCAAACAGAATTTAAAAATAGCACAAATAAAGAATAGAATATAATACAAGAAAACATAGTACAATATAAAATAAAGAATACAAGTATAAAGACAAAAAGGATAAAAAGATGCAGTATGCAAGGAGGTAAATAAAGTGGGAGTGTAAACAATGTGCAGATAATTAAGAACTGAGTCCAGGAAAGGTGAGATGCTACTGCTTCTTCAACCAGCAATGTAGCAGATGCTTGTGTTTAAAGTGAATTCCAGAAAGTCAGGATCAGAGAGCAGAGACAGCCAATCGAGTGTGATAGCACTGAGCTGCAAACCAATGAGCTTCTGATCAGGGGCACAGACACCCGGTGCTAACCCAGAGAGCCACACCCCCATGCTGGACATAGATCCACACTGGACCAGCATTTAGTAATTTAGTATGACTGTTTTTAAACCTCTTTGTTGTCTGCTGCTCTTTTATGAGCACACGTTGTGTCCCAGTAACTGAGAAGGAGGCCAGGATGGTGGGAGACGTTCGTCAGCAGTCCCTCTGGAACGCCGTAAACACACTCAATGATGGTGCTGTCAGACCGCCTGCGAATGTGGATCCCTGCCATGTCCGACATCGCTCTGCCTCTCCCGCCGATGCAGTTCTACAAGAGCTTGTTAATGTCCAACACAAGCAGCAGCATAATATGAACGGGCAGGAAAAATCCCTTTGTATTCTATTCTCTTCAAGACTCCTGCTGTCTTTGCATATTACTAAATAAATTAAAGTGAAATAATGCCGGGGCTTTGATTTGGACGGCACGCCGGCGCCTTGACGTCTTCAGACCCAGAGGTTCTGACAGTGGTGTGATGAGGATTCTTCTGCAGGCAGCTGGCGCCGTCGTCGGCTTTGAGTGCTTTGAAAGAAACACCAGCTGGCTACCGGCTCGTCCGTCGTCCCCGAGGAAATCACGACGCGGTGATGGAGACCGGGGCACCGCGGAGACCGGGGCACCATGATCAGCTGACACAACGACACCAGCAGTTTGGGGGTGTTTTATTCTGTTAGCCTGCGTGTTATTAGTTGCATAGTGGAGATTTCAGTCAAGAGTCAAGGTAAATTGAATGCTGGCACAGTGAAGCTGTGTGTGCGATAGGTTTGGAAGTGTTATGAAGTACATAACAAACCGTTTTAACATGGCGTGAGCTCCAGATAGGCATCAGTGTTCACATCAGCAGCAAGATGGGAAGCAGCACCCACAATAGCATCAAAATCCACACCGGTAACCTCAGAATCAACATCCACAACAGCATCTGCAACAAGATAATCACCTCATCTTTCTTATACTAAAGCTGCCTTCCAGTGCGGGCCTCACTGCCTCACTGCCTTACTTTGCTCCCTGCATCGCTTGTCTCCAGACAATAGCGGCTAGAATGACGGCGCAGCATTGACTGGGAAAATGGGGTTCATTTCCAGTCTTATTTTGCAGATTTTCTCAGTTATTTTCACCTTGCCTGGCCAATTCTACTGGCTTGGCACAGTCGCACATTAGCGCAGCCGCTGCTAAGCGTCGTCCGTCTCCGCGCTAAGGCTATGGCTAATCTAGCCACGCTCACCGGCAGCCTAGGTGGGCGGCGGCGTGCTGCGAGGGGGAAAAAATAACTAATTTAGATTAATATATGTTCCTCGAGTCGGTTTTATCTGACACGAACACTGGCGCCGTCACGCACAGAGCGGCCCGGCTGAGCCCAGGCCGCGCGGCTGCATGCCAAAGCACCCTGCATTGTTATCGCCGCTACTTAATGCCGCCAGTTTATTTGCTGGATCAGGTTGGCTTCGGCACGGGCTGTCAGTCAGGAAAGAAAGCAAGACTGACGGACAGGACTCTGCTGTCGAGGCTTTCGTCTTCCTCTTTTTGTCTCCCTGGCCTTATCTCCGCCCTCAGAATCACAGCGGACGGCCCGCTTCCATGCCCCCCATTGAACATCAGCCAGCCAGTCAGTCCTCCGCGGTCTGCGGCGGTAGGAGGTAGGGAGGCTGGTTCCTCACCTGAGAAGAGGCTCACCTCGGGGCGGGGGGGGGGCGGTGGGAGCGGTCAAGGGGCTTCTTTGGGATTTGAACTCAATCTCCTGCAAGGGCAGGCCGCCACCACTGCGATGTTGCCGCGGCAGTGGAATGCAGTAATCAGCACCAGGGCGAGCGGCTTTGGAAATGGAGCGGCAGGCCTTGCTAGTCACAGCGCAGACGGAATGGTTCTCCGGAGGAGCGGCTGGCGTGTGCATCAGTATTACACTGCGTTTAATGCAGGGGCAGGTGCACAGAGCTGAGGCCCAGGTGAAATATGAAGGCCTGGCGGCGATGCACTGTGGCATGCGATGTGGCACTGCACTACAACCTCACGCCGACAACAGCAATTTCTCAGCTACATTATAGTCTTTCGACCTAATTGTCATTATACAGCACATGACCGTATGTTTTTGGGAAGACTGCTTGGCTATGTATAGTTGGTTCATATTTAGAGTGACCAGATAATCCATGTCAGGGAGAACATCTTGAACGAGGACAGTTTTTGTAAACTACCATTTCAATTCTTAGAACTTCAATTCAGTTCTTGCTGTGCTCTGATTGGTCAGTCTCCTGTAATCATGCATGCGTCACTAATGTTAATGAGAAACGGCTGGATGAGTCTTTCGAACCATTCAAAGTGCTAGAAGAACTGAACTTTTTAGCCGAGCACAGTAGCGTTTCGGGCTTAAAGTGGTTTGTAAAACCTGAAGTAGCTCAAAGTGTCCTTTCTAACATGGGTTATACGGTCAACCATATTCATATTTCTTGGTCAATGTGTTCTTTTTGCGGGCCCTAAGAGGCAGCTGTGGTACACACTGCTTTACCTTCAAAAATGTTTCTGAGCATTTTGAATGTTTGGGAGCTAAGGGCTTGTCCAGGCCTGTCTGAGTATGGCCGGAGGGTCTTTAGCATGAGGAGAGGCGGCTGACAGGTGGGAGATGGGGGGCGGGCATAATTCAGCCTCTCAAGGTCTCAGAGACCCAAGCAGGGGGTGAGAGGGCTGGCCGTGCCTCCTTTGAGAGGCCTCTAAATGCAGGAGGCAGCGCTTTTAAGGGGCTCTCACACTCCAACAGGCAGATAATGTGCATATCTGCTGCTGGAGGCCTCGCTTTGAGGATTTGCCCTTGAATATTCATCTCTCTCTGTTATTTACCAAGTGGCTTCTGTTTCTCCCTCCAGGTGGGTGTGTGCTGCACTGCCGGCTCCCACATGCCGGCTCTCACAGGCCTGCGGGTCACAGCCACGGCCACTGCGCCCCTCTTATGTAAAAGCCAAATGCATTATTACCAGGACGATGCCGTACAATGGGGCAGGATATAAGGGAGCACCAGAAACCGGGCCGGACACAATATTACCAGCCATTAATGGTGATTAGCAAGAATAAAGCTGGCAAAGCTGTGAGACTATAAATACACTCAATCTTTTTTAACAGAGCAATTCAGCGTGGCTACGTCCCATTGGGTTATGGATTTACCTTAAGCTGTAAGGTGTGCTTTCCCTGTAAAATAGTGCTGAACCTGTCCAATCTGGGCCCCATGCACGGCGGGGTGGTAAGGAGAGCGCTCCGCCGGTTTCAGGATCCAGGTCCATGGACAGAATACGATATCTCCTTCTTATTTACTGATTCAGCCGCCAGCCTGACCCTTGTAACGTTCAGTATTAATGAGCTCTGTAATTACTATGGAGACAGCACTTAGATCCCAGAGCATCCAGTGGGCCACTGAAACTTCATCCTCGCCACGCCGCCATGGACGTGATTAATGCTGCGCGATCGACAGCAATAGGAAATAGATTTTAACGCGACGCGATGTAATGGAAGCTGAGTACTGTCATGATTTATGTGTTATTGCTTAATCAATGAGTGTATGGCTTAGGAGCCTGGGGCTGTGTGGTGTTTACATCGCCGCATGATCGCAGTTATCTGCTCTGTCTCCTGTGTCCCCGCAGCCATGGGCTTTCCCCGCCGGGTTCTCCTCAGAAGGAAGTAGCGGCGCATTTATGCTGCTCCTTATGAGCACATGATCACAGGCCATATGGAAGGCAGTACAAGTTGATTTTTCCAAATCATTTTGCTCAGATATCGCTTTCACCCAAAGGAGCTTCAGTTGTACGTTGTTTTCAGTTTCTGCTGCTGGTTCTGATGGGAGGAACCTGTAACCTTCTCAGTGCGCAGCTTTTGGTTCCGCTACTTTCCTGCATTAATAAGTAACGCCTCCAGTGAGGCCCTCACGTGGCTCAAGGCTGGCTGTCCTGACCCCCCACCCCTTCTGATCTGACAGGTGGGCGGACACACTATGCTGCCCATCCGCTGGATGCCCCCAGAGAGCATCATGTACAGGAAGTTCACCACGGAGAGCGACGTCTGGAGCTTCGGAGTCATCCTCTGGGAGATCTTCACCTACGGGAAGCAGCCCTGGTTCCAGCTGGCAAACAACGAGGTATGGCACCCCCCTTCTGCAGCCCGGCGAGCAGGGAGAAGCCTCACCAGCACATTCTGCCTGCGTCCACATTGATTTGAAGGTGCCTCAGGTCAGAGTACGTCCAGAAGCCTGTCCCAGGCAGAATAAGGCATAGGAGCGCCCCGGATGGGATCCCTGCCAATTTGGAACAAATGCACCAGCGGCACCGTGGAGTTTGCATGTCCTCCCCCTGTCCTGATTGGGTGTGTGTGTGTGTGTTTGTGTGGGTCTGGTGTGGGTCTGGTCATGTATATATTACCTTATGTACAATGTCCCCACAATGATAAAAACCTGCCGTTTTGACATTGTGGGGATATTTTTTTCAGTCCCTCCAAGAGGAAATTCAGTTTTATAAAAGTCTGTGATTGCAATCAAAAAAATGAAAAATATCTTGCATTTTGTTTGGTTACTTATGGTTAAGGTTAGGGCTGGGTAGGGGTTAAGGGTATAGTGACTGGGATTTGGGTTTTTCCCATGGAAATGAATGGACAATGCCCATTTAGATAGGTACGCGAGTCTTTCTATGTGTATGTGTGTGTGTGTGTGTGTGTGCACATTTGTGCCCTGCAATGGACTGGCATCCCATCCAGGGCCAGACCCCGGTTTGTGATACCTGAAGGGGTGCTCTGGGTGAGCCTGATCCAGTTAGGCAGATATTAGATGGGTGAACTGATGAACCACCTTCCAGCTTAAAATACTGTTGAATTAGGCAAATTCTGCTTGCAGCTTTCACGCAGGAAGCATCAGCTGACGTGCAGGACCGCACAGTAAAACCCCACAGACGCGCGTGTGGGCATGCGGTGGCCGGCGGCGCTCGTGAGCCCGCATGGCATTTCGCCTCATGGAGTAGAGATTGGTTGCTGAGGACAGTCGTGCTAAAAGGCCACGCTCTGCACACTTAAACACCGCCCTTGTGAGCACGCAGGAAGTGTGACTGTTGGTGGGACAGGGGGTGGCAAAACTGAAGTGGAAGATTGTGGGAAAGTGTGACCATTCCTATTTAAAGATCACATTCTCGCAGGTAGTAATGAAGTTAGTGCTTCTGAGAAGTCTTCAGTATCATCAGAAACAAATGGCGCGTTCTTAATTAAGCAATTGCAGCATAAATACATCATTTACTTCAAGATCCAGTGGAAGGTGTTATGTTGCTTTAAGCATTTTAGGCCCCAAAGTATGGAGGACAAAACATGACATAATCACAAAAATATAAATAATTAGAAAGATACATTTATTTAATTTTGCATTACAAAGATTTATAGAAAATTTCATTTATTACATTTTTATTCCAAAGATTTATTTTTGAATAGTTTTTTTCTTCCAAAATTTTTTTTTTATCTGTATGTGAATGAGGTGGGTTAGGGGCAGCCCCAATAGTAAAATAAATAATGAAAATAAAATCTATAATAACAGACCTATAATAATATAGTAATATATTATAATAATATGCATATAAATGAAATAACAAAAAACCATTAGAGCACTTTGAGACTTTCAGTCTATCGTCTGGTCCACCACATTTCATTGTTAACATACATATGACAAATAACTGAAGCTGAAATTGAACTGAAATTGAGCGTGTACCTCTGTCCATAACGAGCATTGTGCACCCACGGGTTTCTAAAACGTGTTGCTTTTAATAATACACCACTGACTTTAGAGGTGGCTTTTGTTGGTGTCATTTCGCTGCCTTAAAACACCATACCCAACCACACTTCATTTAAAAAAGACCACTCCTACGATTGGGAGGGAAAAGTCCTAAAGTCAGGTATTATTTTGAAAATGTGCGCGCTTGGCGTGAAAGTGAACAATGCACTTGTATGAAACTAGCAAAACCACCTTGTGCTGCGCTTTCCGACGGTGCAGAATAGGGCCCATGACGGTTTCCCACAATGCCTCTGCTGGGGGGATGCATATGGAGTGCTTGTTACCTGAGCCCCCCACCTCTCCATGCCTCCAAAGCCTGCCTGCTCTCAGTCCTGGCCCGCCATTGGCTGATTGGCTGGAATGGGATTTTGTGCCAGTCATTATCTGGCTGCTTCCAGACGGCTGCGTTCATTATGTGCTTGAATGGCCTGGGAAATGCAGACGCTTACACTCTAACTGCCCCCACCCCGTGTGCTGGAACTGCATGCTGAGGACAGTGGCCAGCGGGGGCAGTGTGGGGGTTCATGCGTTTGGGGTGCTGGGCTTTCTACAAATGTGGCACAGTGAGGCCCCCTCCCCCGTTTGCTTTGTGGCTGGTGTCCCTCACCATGCTCCTGAGACGGGCCGGGCCGCAGCCTGTCAGCTGGACCCTGCTCCGCGTCGCCTCCATCAGTGAAGCTCCCATTCCATTTCATCAGGAGGGCCCTTGCCGTGGACGGCAATGGGGCGCAGTTTCATGAAAACGCAACTCTGACAGCCAGAGACTCTCCAAAGCGATGTTCTCCTTTCCTGCTGACTCTATGATCCCAGCGTGTCTCATATTTCTGTGCTGACAGATGATATCAAACTCTTAACAACCCGAAAGACCTGTGCCTGATGTGATGGGGTCTGGCGGTCATTTGTCTCAGACAGAATATTCTTTACGTCATTAAAGTTACAGACGTGTATTCTCCATTCTCCTTTGTTTTGAATAAAAATATTCTGTTAGTAAATGCATCAGTCCGGTGATTCAGATTTAAGTCTTGTTCTGTGTTAAATGTATATTGCTGTTTGAATGTTCCTTTCAGGGCTCGCAGTGCCTGTATTGGCCCACAGCCGTGCGGCCCTGTGTGTGTGTCTGGGAGCTCCCTGCCCTTTGTGTGTGTCTGGGAGCTCCCTGCCCTGTGCTCAGCACGTTCTTGGCCTTCCATGTGAGGGATCAGACCCAGATCACCTCTCACTGAACAGGCACCAAGCTGGATCGTGTTTCATCTGAAATCACAAAAAAAAATTCACTTAAGAGCTGTTGTGTCTTTTTTCTCTGGGCAAACAGTAAATATAAGATATACAGTACTGTGCAGGAGTCTTTGGCCGGGGCGCCCCTGAAAAGAGGCTTGGGAACTGAAGCGGTGTTCATCTAGCTATCCAACAAGATATCTGTAACTTCTTGGAGAACAGAAGAAATACTTGTTGTTATTGTTCATCTGCGTGTATCCTAATGTTAAATTGTGCTTTTTCTCCTTCACAAATATACACTTTCTGCCCAGAATAGTAGCTGTAAGCATCTTCTTTGTCAGCCTATGGCTTTGCCACAGCGCTGTGCATGTACAGCGTACCCGGTGTGGCCTTAGTGTGGCCAAAAGGGCCTGACTCATGGCGGGACCAGCGGCCTCTCACTCTGCCTCACCTGCTCTCCTCTGCTCCATGTCTCCCCCTCAGGTCATCGAGTGCATCACGCAGGGCCGTGTCCTGGAAAGGCCCCGCCTCTGTCCGAAGGAGGTCTATGACATCATGCTGGGCTGCTGGCAGAGGGAGCCACAACAGCGACTCAACATCAAGGACATCCAGAAGATCCTCTACGCCTTGGGAAAGGCCACGCCGGTCTACCTGGACATCCTAGGCTAGCAGTGCCTGGGCCCACCCACTCGTCCACCGGCCCATCTCGGGCAGACAGGCCAGCACTACCCAGGAATAACCAAACAACACGTACCTTACTGCTCTGCTGTCACACGCCTGACATGGGCATGGACCTAAGTGCCTGCTACTCCTTTCCACACACTGGATAACGGTCTTAAAGAAAGACAAAAAAGCACTTTTACATTTTGTTTACGTGCATATAAATATGTACAGAGTTATACTGTATGAAGATTGAAATCCTTTTTTTCTTAAAAATGGCCTCCAAAATGAACAAAACAAATTTAAAAAAGCACCGAAAAACTGGAAAAAAAGAAAAGCGATACTTTTGGTACAACATCTTAACGAGATTAAATACCTGGCTGTTTTTTCCATATTCTGTCCAAATAGATATATAATTTTTTTGTTTTTTATTTTTAATACGTTGTGGTTGTCTGCTGTGTCGATCGCAAAGGGCACGGCGCCTTCCGGAGATGACTCAATCATGTTATCGAGTTGGACCAATGGCAGGGACTTCCTGAAGAAAGCCTTACTGCACTCTGATCGGCTGGATTGTATCTCTGATGCTGGAGATGCATCTTGGGGGATTTTTTTTATTCCTGAAAATAATAATAAAAAAATAAATAAATCCGCGTATTGGCGAACTGGAGAACCCTTTAGTAAGAAGGACCCAACAATCAATACAAACAACCTAATTTAATAATTTAAATGTACATACTGTAAATTCTGTGTCACAGATTATGTTAACTTATTTCATTTCCTATTTAGGTTATTTAGTTTGTTGTGACGTTATGGTGAGTTAATCCTGAGAATGTTTATTTTTTTTTAACTGTTTTTAGTTTCTCAACCTTTTAACATGATCATAGAATGTATGTTTCATTCTTTTAAATTGAGCTAGGACACCTAACTCCTCATCGTCTGTAATCCTAATGGAAGAGAGTGTGAACTGATGCCGGAGAGGCGGTGAGGCGTGTCAGCACGCTGGCTGGGGCGGGAGCGCGTGCCACAAAGACGCTGATGTTCTCCGGGCATTTCTGGTTTCATGGCAGCGATGTTGGGTCAGTGGGAGGTGCGGCCCTCCTCTTGCTGACTGAGCTCCCCAGACGGTACCACGGGAGCAGGAGGTCTCCGGCCTTCCAGACTCACGGAGGAAGCCGTGCTTCCGCACGTATCGTTAGGACCCGCAAAGGTATCCCGAGACTTGACCCTGACTGAGGAAGCTGATTCGGATGTCATGTGATAGCACACAGTCCATGTTCTCCATGTCCTGCATTCCACAGTGGTCTGTGTATCATTGTCACCCGTCCTCAGTGTTTGCCTGGGAGGTGCTTTGATGGTGTAAATAGCCCTCAGTCCTCAGACTCGCTGACCAGATTTAGAAATATTATGTGGCATGGTTGCAGCCATTGCGTTGGATTCCTTGTTTGTGAAATGCAGATTTCCATTAATACAGGTTTTAAATGAATGGTTGTTATTATAATTTCTGATTTCTTATGTTACTACTGTAAGCCCATAGTTTCCTCCTGCCAAAAATAACACGCTTTCTCCAGCTTTCATACCGCATCTGAGAGTGTAAACAAGAGGTGTCCATGTAGCCTCGGCCACTCGCGAAAAACACTGCAGCAGTAAATTTACTGATTCTCACTGACCAGTAATTTAAATGAACAAAAATTACTTTGGGTTTTCAGACGTTTCTTCCAGACGGTTTTCTTCAGTAAGCACAGCGCAAGTGACGTGTGTATAATAGGTGCTTGCCTCGCTCTGACTCTCGCCGTGACTCTCGCTGTGACTCCTGTAACACAGTTAGGCCTCATGTGCTCGACACTGTGGCTCTGAGTTCCTGTAGTGACTGCGTCTGTTCGTGTTCCTGCCAGGCCTCAGAAAGACCCGCAGGATGCAGACAGGCTAGGTTTTGGCCTTTCTCCCCCCCAGTCACTATATTATAAATAAAGAGTGTGCCTGCTCCTTATGCGGACAGTCTGCAGACGGGGGTGTCTGCAGGCCCTCTCCACCGCGTGCAGCTTCTTCTGGCCTAGAAATAAGGGGGAATCAGGGCTGTGGTCCAGCACAGCGGGGAGGTAAATGTCCATGTGAGATAAGCCTCTCCTGCCTTTCCTGTCCCGCCATCCTGTCGTCTTGGCTTCATCCTCGGCTCGACTCGTTAGGTCTGTTTATGCCGCCTCTCTCTCCTCACCGCCGTGGCCCGACTCTCTATGGGGATAATAAAGGCTGCAGATCAGTTTGCTGGCTGTTAAGGCACCAGAAGTATCTACATTTCAAATGGATATTCTTTGTGACATTTGTAATTGGGCAGTAATCTGAGACTTCCTTTGACATGCTTTGGTATTAGGAATATAATAGCATCTGGACGCGTTTGAGGGCGCGATCGCTGTATTTCATTCGATTGTATATGTGATCACATGTTAATTGGGACTGAGCCCATGCTGGGCTGCAGCCAGCCAGGGCCTGTGTGGCCTGGTCCCATTGGCGGGGCTGTCAAGCGCGGAGCCGCCGTCCGCGGGGCCTCTATGGCTCCTTTGTGCTCCCGGGACCCATGGCGCGAGTTTATGGTGTGATGGCTCGGCGTGCTCAGGAAGTGGCGGGCAGCGGGCTCTCCTTGGCTTGCTTTTCTGGCCGAGGCTCGGAGGAGGAAGTGGGGGCACCTGTGGAGCGAGGACGGGGGCGGCGTGAAAAGTAGCGCCCCCGTGTGTCAGAACCTCGAACTGCATGTACATATGCATCGCAGAGCAGGAGAACTTAACAGATTTATATCTCGTTCTGTGGGATTTGCTTAATAATATTTTCATATTTCAATATTTTATGGATATTGTGTTATGATAATGTTATTCCCAGCCAATCCACAAACCAAACAGAAGCATTTTCTGCTGTCAGTTTTTATGGAGAACTTAATTTAGCGGAACAGTATTTTATCCACTAGCATTGTGGGTTCCCATCCCCTGTTCTGGGTGTGCGCAGCCCACGTGCCCTCCCCCTGTCTGTGCAGGACATTTGCACTGTATAAGCATTAAGGAAGAGCAATGGTTGTGAATGGACGTATGTCTTTATTGCTGCCATCTGTGGGATGAGGTACCTGGTACAGTGTTTCCAAAAATGGCCAGACTGACACTGTGACTTGTGTGTTTCCTTGATGACGCTCTGCCCTTTGTTTCCCAAGAGGACAGCCCTTACTGGGGTAATTCTGCTACCTCTTAAGCTCATCAGCAAAAAAAATCAATAAATTAATTGCGGCTGAGGGAAAATCGCCAGCTTCTCTGCAGTGTAATCAAAACAAAGTGAGTCTGACAAGATGGTGGCACAGAACCCCCCCCCGATAAAGGTCGCAGCAAGTCTAATGACTTCACCTTGCCGAAATGGGTGGAAATTATGGGTGAAATGAGTTTTCCGATCTTTAGATAGCCTCTGAATATGATGGGCCATCTCCGCTAATCCCCCAAGGTCAAACGGTCTCTGATGAAGGTCGCAGGTCTATGGGTCGCGGCTTGAATGCGCTGGCCTCTGACGGATTGCGAGACGGCGGCCCCAAGCCCCCACTCCTCCCATGCGCGACCGCTCCTGCAGTATGATGGAGGGTTTAAGGCTTTAATCGCTGTAAGAGGGGCCCGGGGGGAGCTCAGACCAGAAGGCAGCAGCTGAGCGAAGTTCTTTTGCGCCTAGGGCCCGACCTCTATGGGTCTGGCTCCCTGTGATCCGGTTTTTACATTTCAAGCTGGCAGAAAAGCTCTGGCGGCTCTCCTTGAGAACATGATTGCGTGTACGAGAAGCTTGGGGGAAACAGCCATTTAGGATGAATGGTAGCACAGCCCACCGCTGTCTGCCCCCACCCTGTCATATATTATGTAAGCATTTGGCTATAAACCTTAGCAAGATCCTGCCAAAAGTGAGTTTTCACGATTATATTCTGATAATGTACAGTCCTGATAATATACTGGGCTCATGTGTATTTTATGTGATCTAATAAGTTATTCTTGACGGAAATGTGATTTTCAGAAAATGGGAAAATTGAGAGCTAATATGAAGTCACACCTACAGCGATTTTAGGAATATCTCACAGTAGGGTCTGTATCTTTTAAGGTCAGTGAAGAAAGATTCAGGGAGCTCAGCAATCGGCCACGTTTAATGTGTGTTTTGAGCACAGATGCATTTGTCTGTGGAGAGAGAATGAGTCGGAGTAAAACACTGTTTTACCAGTAGGAGGTGCTGCAGGGTGAAAGTATTTGGACCCAGGAAAAGATGATTTCCTGAAATGGACCACAACCAAAACTAAGATCAGGTCACATGATAAGAGAATTCTGAAATTTTAAGGACAAATTTTTGTTATTCGCCCACAATTTTCTTTCTCTTTGTTAATAACAGCAGCTAATCTTTATATATTTAAAGACTAGTTAGTAATTTCATTGTTTCGTTCAGTAGATGTTTGACTATAGTTGGTTAAGAGTAACCTGCCACCACATACTAGATAAGTGGTTATGGAAGGTGCTTGGATGTATATTAAGATGTGAACCCGGTGAGGAGAACCTGTTGTTTGTGATGAAGGAATCACACTTTTGATGAGGCTGGAATCTCATTCATATGGCTAATGGTCCAGACCGAGTGACTTACATGGCCTTTGCGGAAAAGTTGTAGTACACGGTAAAATTAAGCAGCTCCTGTAGGAGAGAGAAAAGCTAGAATATTCTGAGAACTGTAATAAATCCATGGGTTTAAATGTAAGGGGTACTTCAAAAGGAACCCGTACAGTACACGAGTTTGCGTCTTACGCAACAGCTTTTGGAAAAGTTTGTAAATCAAGGCTCAGATTTGAAGACATTTAAAATGAGAAGGAAGCTGCTTCTGCTTGCTTGAAACACAGCTGTGACCTGCCAGGTGGCCGTCCACATCAGCACTGTTACTAATCGCTTCCATCCTCTAGAGCTGTCAGCCATTGCTCATCATATATTGAACCATTCAGTAAGCAATTGGACCCAAGATAATTAGCTAGCTGACTTAAGTGGCTTATAAAGGCTGCTTCACAATAAAGCAGCACAAAATGGTGATATATTTAATATTTAACCTAAGTAAGCTTAGGATAAAGTAGGTCGAAAGTTCAGGTTAAGAAATTACAAATCCGGACCATGATTTTATTTCAAACAACCAGTGAGGCATAAACATTTACAGTCACAGAGTACCCAACTGGTTGGTTGACTACTCTGATAGTTACAGGATAATGTCTTTCTATTCTGAATCATGCATCATTAGGTGTCTTAACTGGCTGTACATTGTCTTTTAGATAGTACATAGGGGGTATAATCAATGCATTCACAAATCTAGCCAGAGCTGATTATCAGATATGCAACACACACACACACAAGCATATATGAGGTTTGTACAGGATTTCTGAATGCCTGCTTAATTATAAACCCTTTGCAGAAGTTTTGCAGGCGTCACATGGTACATTGAAATTCAGAGTAACCCAACCTGGGTCTGATGGCATCTCTGACATCCCAGTCAGCCCCTCGGTTTCACAGCGCACTGAAACACCATTTGAATATTCAGCAGATTTATTTGACCGGGTGTTGTTAATAGATAGTTGCGTTTTGAACCTGGTCACGGACCCCCCCACCCCCCACCCACTGCCGCCAATGTTTGCTTCTTGTCCCCCTCCGCCTGCATGCTTCCTCAAATCAGGCCGTATTTGTTCATGACACCCTCATATGGGACTGTGGTTGTGTGTGTGTCCCCTCTATGTGCCCCCCCTGTGTGTCCCCTCTATGTGCCCCCCCTGTGTGTCCACCCTGTGTGTCCCCTCTGTGTGTCCACTATCCCTGCAGCCTGTCGCTGGGAAATGCAGAAAGGCCTGTGTTGTAAAGGCATGAATTGGGGCATAAGTGGGGAGACAGCGGCCACACTCACAGAAACACTGGGGCCCAGCCAGGCCTCTGCTTGCTGCAGTGAATCCGCATGCAGTGACACACCAGCACTGTACACCTTAATATCCTGCAATTAGAGCCGGTTTATTCCAGGTTTTTGCAAGACTGACCCTCAGAGAAAGTAGCTAGTTACGTAGCTAAACCCATGACGAGGCCTGGTAATCCGTAGTGGGCAGCTGCATCTGTGTACATTGGCGGCTGTAAATCTTCCAAGGTAAATGAACGTAAGCCGCTCTGTGCTGCTTTGTTTTGAAGGTAAGCAACTTGAACCTTACAGGTTTGTGGTTAACAAAAATAAACTCAAACCCAAAGAGAAAGCAAAAATGCCCCCACCACCAAGAAAGGCCCCCATTTCCTGAGGAACATCGTTAGGTCTTTAGCAAGCTTACTGTGAATGGTCCAACCACCTTGTACACAGGACTAAACATTACTGTAAGTTATAAACATATGAGGAATCAAGCTGCCATGATGGTGTACCAACCGATCGAAGGCGATGTCGGAAATGTTTATATTTAAATGTATTTTTGTATTTGCAAGATTTATTTTGCTACTTATTTTGTATCCTGTTATTTATTTTTGGGTTCTGATGCTGAATTCATTTAGTTAATGAAGCTGAGCAGAAAAGGGGGAAATGAGGGCATGTCCACATCGGCTCCCGGCCCTTTGCGTGTGGCTCTGCTCTGAGCTGATCTTCACTGGAGGAAGTCACAGGACAAGCCTGCAGCCCGCAGAATCGCGCTTAGTCTCCATGCCGCGCAAAGACATGAGGCGGAGTGCGGCAGCCTTGCTTGTTATCTCTCTGCATTTCTGGTTGTGTTTTCTGCGTTTGTTTTTGTCCAGGATTTCCGTATGTGTGCGGCACCTCACAGCCAATCGCTGCCTGATACTTAAAGGGTATTTCATGACAGCTGTGTGTGTGAAAAGTGGTCATTGGCCGCTCATTTCTGATGAAAGCTTCTCTCAAAGTATACACAACACTTTAAAACTCTGAATATTTTAAAACGAGTCACACCATAAAGCTATACCTCTGGCCTTTACTTATATAAAGACTCCTCATGTATGACATCTTATCTATGTAGAGTACTATTCAACATAGCATGTATCGGCATTTAACAGTTTATTTATTGATATTAAAATACTACATCTTATGAGAGCTTCGTTCAATGGTGTGAGATTTTATTTATAGACTTTACCCCCCTTTCAAGTCATTCATTTTCATACGAGAAGGCGAGCCTCCCGTTCCTTAATGGATGGTGTTGGGGTGCAGCTGGAGGGTCGGATGGCACGTCATACAGTGTCCATATTATTCGTGTTGTGCATGCATAGTGACTGGCAGACTGAAGCAGCGCCACATTACCCAGAGGAGTCTGCGGGCCCATGGATCCAGCCAATCCCGGCACTGTGGTCATGGATACGGAGACGGTGGTACTGGGAATAATGGATGGGGGGTGGGGGGCTGTTACGTAAATTGGGGACCAAAAGTGCTACTTTTCCATTAACACATTCAGATATACTCCATGTGTTTTGGGGAGAGAAGTATATTACAGCGTAAACACACATTAATGATACTGGAATAATTTTCAGTTGTGTTGCTCATAAAATGTTATGCGTGCAGTAATGAAGGACATTGTGTACATAAGTGATTCAAAAAAAATTTTTGGAAGCAAATATTGAAAAGCTGGACATATTCTGTGATGTTTCACGGGAGCTTTTCCTAAAGCATCCGCATTAACATGGTCTTTAAAATACAGCCTAATATAATTCTCTTCCAGTAAATAATTTGAAATATTCTGCAGTATGTATACATGGGAAGCATCATATTTTACATAATTATATGTGTGTGTATTTTTTGTGCTCCTATCTTCCACCTTTGACTGGCGGCAACCAGTGAAAATGAGAGATTCCTCACATTTCGGTGTTTGTGTGTGTGTTACACGTACAGGTACTTTGTGTTTTCACTGCCAGCGAGCTGTGTGTGGTTATTGATGACGCTGTGGCTCCGTCTGACATTGCCGGTGATGTGTTTTCACAGGAGGAGCCCATACTGCATTCTGTACTTCTCTCATACTCCTATCGGTGTGTGCTACCCTCTTTAGAGTGCTGAAGGAACAAGGTGTTCAAATACTCACAGATCCATGTTTGTAACTCATCTTTAATCGGTGTTTTGTTGACTTATCCATCTAAAAAATAAACTAATCACAGCTGTAATTAACTATGTATCCTACGATGATTTATGTAGACTTATTCTATAAATAAACTACAAACCACAAAGCATGGTGTTCTGTTTCCTTGAATGATGCTCAGAGGCTCTGCTTGGGGTGCTATTTCTTACAGATGTACTGTACATATTCCATGCATGGTACTTGTTTGTGCAGTCACTGTTACTGTATAGTTTCTGTATAGTGCTGCCGGTAATGACCTCCCGACATGACTACGCTGTTGGGATGGTTCATCCGGATGCTCTCTGCTCTCTGCTTAGAGTTCTGGTCTGAGCTGCTCCATTTCTGGCCTAGAAACGTTCAGCAGAGTGTTTGCTGGGGTGGGCTTCACAGAGAGTCGGTGTCACCCTTTCGGAGACTAATGGGGGTTGGCACCGTGACCCTCCACACGCCGGAACTGTGAGCCTTGCTGTGCACTCAGCCATAACCTCTCCTATATTTGCTTACTGCGACTGTACGTGATGCATCGCACAGTCCCAGCACGGCTTCTTAGTGCTGAAATAGATGGAGCCACCTCAGAAAATGCTTAGATCTCACTCAGAAATACCCCCAATGCTTCAGTGACCCGCTCATATAGTGCCTGCAGTATACTTTTCTGAATGCCTGCAGTAAACTTTCCTGAATGCCTGCAGTATACTTTCCTGAATGCCTGCAGTAAACTTTCCTGAATGTCTGAAGTATATTTTCTAGAAAGCCTGAAGTATACTTTCCTGAATGTCTGCAGTATACTTTCCTGAATGCCTGAAATATACTTTCCTGAATGCATGAAGTATACGTTTGTAGGTGCCGTGGGTATAATCCGTTATAAAGTAATCAGTCTCATAAAATTACTTAAGTATTATTATAACTCCAATTTCTAATCGAAGTTGATAATAATTAAATTCTGAAGGTCAGGAGTTCAGAGATGTGCATTGGCTTCAGTCCATATCTGAGTGATACCACCAACACAGGGTTGATTAAGATGGTGTTTATTGACCAGTAAC
>JAODKN010000021.1:9969803-9991468 GCA_026774425.1 Petrocephalus zakoni | reverse complement strand
CACACCCACCCACCCATCCATCCATCCATCCACCCACCCATCCATCCATCCATCCATCCATCCTTTGCCCCCATACATTGACTCTGAGAGCCCTGAGCCTTTCACAGTCTCCAAAGGGCAGAGCCAGGAGACGCCCGGGACAGGATGCCAGCTCACACTCAGACTCACACCTGCTGACTGCGCGGAAAGCTGAGTAGGTGCAGAGAGCCGCCCAATGTGGGGACAGCACGCGACCTGCAGGCGGCATGGGGGCAGCATTTGAAAGCCTGACCTGAAGAGCCACCATATCAACATACTCTGCTTTAAAATGTACTGCACTGGCCTCTTAGTGGGAGATGTGTGACAGAATTAAGTGAAATCCGTACAGTAATAGGAGAAGACTGCCAGACATGTGACACAAGTCGGCCAGGCCTCGGCCACTCTCCAGGGGCTGTGGCTGTGTGGGGCCTGTCACTCTTATCAGTGACAGGTATACGTTAGGGAGCATGACGACCAGAGGACATCTGGAGAACAAAAAAGCAGAAAGCATCTATTATACATGAGGATGGGGTCCTGCATCCCACCCAGGCACGTAATTTTTCTCAGCAGCCGAATTCACTGTACTGTCCACTTGCATCATGCCGGATTTTTTTTTTTTTCCTTCCCAGCATTGGACTTGGTTTTCATCCCTAGTCGACGAATGAGCTCCATAATTCTTACTTTGTCACCGATAAGGTACTGAAAGTTTTATGAGAGCAAATCAGATTTCGATCCTCGAGAGTTTGGCCATGATGTCATCACGGAGGGTGGGGAAGATGCATCTCGGAGGAGAACCCAATACTTCAAAGAAAGATGCCCACATGTGAATCGCTAGGTTAAAAAAACAATCTGATTTTCCAGTAAATGGGTGAGGGGGGGGGTGGGGTGTATCAGGAAACACGCGTCATCCCAAACACAGGGAGTCTGGCAAGAATGATAGATGCCCTGTGAGCTCTCCTGCCATTAAGGCATGCACCAAATGATGCCTTATCAGCACTTCTTGTCCACTGCTCCAGCACACAGTCTTAAATGCATAACTGGAGGCGTGAATAAATGACTCTAATGTCAGAGGCAGAGATTGATTAAATGAGACGTCCGTGCTGGCCGTACAGCATACAGCAGGGCGCCGGGCTGACAGTGTGAGGCGGGCCACATCTACAGCACAGAGTATGCACACTTAGACGCGACGTTCTCCGGAAAACAGACCGGCTGCGTGCGATAACGGAGGGTAATGAGCCACTCCGAGACAGTTACAGATGTTAAGTGAGAAGGGTGTTTCCCTTCCCTTCTCACTGCTCACTTCCTGTGTGAAATAGTGGGTGAATCTCAACATGCCCATTTTATATCATCTTCCATTGTCGAAAACGAGAGGAGGGCAAAAATCCCCAAATGTTGTTCTTGCTCCGCCCCAAATATGAAGGATGCATCGGCTGCATCCACGCCAAACCAGCCTAGTCCCATGATTCATTGGAAGGAAAAGTAGCTAGACCAGTCTTGGCAAGACCCCAAGTACGATCTTTGCATTCTACGTATTGAGATTCCCCCGGTGTTTTTTCTAGGGCAAAGAGGAAGGGGACAAGCAGAGACAAGAGGGACACACTTAGTCATCAGAACGGACAGAGGAGCAGGCTTTCTAAGCAATGCTGTCTGTAAAATAAGCTCCCTGCCTTTAATATGTCTATTCCCTGAGACATTTTACCCTTTAAGCACCCAGGAGGATTACCTGGGGAGAGGAATACGTTGACACACGACGTATGATTTCTCTCTGCAGGATTTGTCACCTGCCGGGGCCATGTGACATGATGATGGAAGGACGGGACGCATTTCCCAAACCCTTCAGCTTCAGTGTAAGCCAGATATATGTCAGCAGCACAGACCCACACATAAACTCTCGCAATACAAAGTTTGCAGAACCTTCTGAGTCAAAATGACCATGTTTGAGCACAAATTATGAGTGAATTTTTCTTACAGTGGATTTATTAGTTTACTCAGTAGTTATGATTCATGTTGACCATTACTAGGAAAATGTCCTGAACCTTTCAGGCAATTGCAAGTTATTGTTAGCTTAACTACTGCACAAATTGTTTAGACCTCACAGTGCATATTCATTCAGTGACAATGGCAGCAGAGTTTGCTGCATGGGCTGTTCTGAACACAGACAAATACAGCACCCACTCTTACGTGCATTTTAAGGTGCATAAATGAGAAGATTACACTTCTTAACTCTCAGTTCCTGCTTTATATTTTAGTAGAGGTTATTAAGATTAATGACATAAAATATTCATGATCCAAGCAAATAACCATTAAGCGTATGTACATATCGGTCATTTGTTGTAATTAAATAATGAAAAACTGTATCCTCTCCTTCTATCGATCAAAATATCTTTGGTAAATATAGACACTAGTGATATTTCTGGAAGGTTGGTGATTTTACCATCAGACCCTTGAGCAGAGCCAATTATTCTAGAAACATTACTTTCTCAAGTAAAAGAAGTACTTTGCTTTGGATAAATGCATCTGCTAAATGAATGAAATGTAACTATATTACTAATTAGTATTAAATGAATTGTCTTGCTTGATTGGACTTATCAAAGCTTTACTCTCCCATTGTTTCCATTAAAACTACTTGGTCAATATTAATATCTTTTTTCTCCTTATTATAGGGAGATTGCTTGCCACATTTTGCCTGTTAATTAATTGAATGGAGATGTTCTGTTTGAGCAGTGCTGTCAGCTCGTTAGGGGTGAGCAGTTTGTTTGCCCCCAGAAATGCTTCACACCCTGGGCAAACGGCTCCGTAATACCACTGCGGTGTTTCCGGTAAGCAGCTCCTGCCCAGCTGGTGTCGCTGTGCTGCCAAACAAAGCTGTGACCTCTGGCAGTCCAATCTCTAAGCAGCATCCAGAGCAGTGCTTCTCAGCCCAGTCTCTGGGGACCCCCAGATGCTCCATGCCTTTGCATACGTGGGGGTCGCCGTGGACCTGCTTGGGAAACATTGATCTATAGCTCTGTGGATGGGGTTGGACCTAGTTGATCATTTTCACCAAATTAATTTGTTGTTGGCATTAAGAGGGTCCTGTCAAAAGACAATTAATGGGACTCTTATGAAAGAAGATAGGCGGAGAAAGAATGCAGCCATTGCCTACAGTGAGAAACAAAGCATTCAGTTGGGATTCTTGGAATAGTTTTGAAAAATGAATAACATGAATAACATGATGCTATTTAATTAACCACTGATTGCTCATGCACCTTCCTATTTCTCCTGGAAATGCCTCGAGGAGCCAACTTTGCAGTTCCAAGATCTGAAGCGGTGTCCGCCCCATCTACAGTGCCAGATGATCTTATGTCTTGCAACCCGTTGGTCTGAAGGGGACTCTGGGCTGCTCTGGAAAGAGGTGTGTGGGTGGGGGACTCTGGTGTGGCAGAGTGCTGGGACCTGGAGATGGGATCCAGGAAAAAGGCACTGGGGCATAGCCCCTAGAACACAAGATAAAACTACAAGAGAAAAACAGGCCCAGGGACCTGGACACAGGACTCCAATGAGAAGAAGCACATGCTGGGTGATCAGGACCAAAATACATGTGACATGTGAATCTCAGCCCAGCACCTTGTGGGTACTTCATCTACTCCACCTGGTAAGTTAAAGCTTGGCCTATGCTAACTGCTAGGCCAGAGGTGTCACACCTAAAGAGCCTGGGGGCCACTGGCTAGCAGGACTCTTCCCAGCAGGCCACTGCAGCTAAAAGGGAAAGGAGAGAGAGTAAAAAGTGATGTGGTGTCGATAGCGTGCTAATCAGTGCTCAGTGCTGGTGAAGCGGGGGGGCAGCATAGCTGGCTAGGCCGGGGGGGTGTGATTAAAGGAATATAGTGGAATACAGACTTTATATTATTTCAAAAGATTGATCTGCGGGCCATATTGAATAATGAATGAAGAGCATGCTGCAGGCCGTGTTTAAGCACCTTGGATGTGGCTGGCAGGCTGGGATGCTGAGACCTCTGGGCTCTAAGCTAATCTTACCAATAGGGCGCACTCGGCAGGAATCCATTCACACGAGCGTACAAATGCAAGCCCAGGTAAAGGGACAGCGGGACCAGCGGGGGTCCATCTGGTGTCCCGCCTGCTGGGCCCGTGGTGCTAAAAGGCAGCAGACTGACTTCAGGATGTCCTCTGGCATGCCGACAGCTCTGCCTCGGCGTTTAGCATTCCGCGCTCACGGGCCCGCCACCCCGCGTGGGCTTTAATCATTTTAATGGAGGATCTGGAGATTGCAGGGGATCGGGCTGACTTTAATAGGATGGCTTTTTAAGTCGTATACCTGTAACAGTGTTTTACGGCCGCGTTCTGGCTTCCCCTTTGTTACGGTCTGTGGTTACCGCGCTCCCGTAATACTCGGGAGTGATCTATGAATATTATTTTTTAAAAGCTGGCCCATAATTTGGTTTTTCACCGTGGAACATGTTTCGCTGCCAAACATGTCAAACTTTTTTTCTGTCCAGGGATAATTTACTTACAAGATGACAGTAATAACCTGGTATTGTTTTTCATGGCAGGATCGCTTTTAAAATTCTGCAAATTATGCGTGCGCTGTTGGTTAAAAATGTAGTGTTTTACCAGATGATTTATTGGTGGACACATACGTTTCAAGGACAATCCTTCCAGTCTCCTGACAGCCACATCATCTAGGGTTCCCAGCTCACCGGGTATACCGGAGGATTATGCCATAATGCAGTCAGTGAGAAGTGCACCTCCTTGGCCGGACTGACAGTATCGTCACTATCTCCCTTTCCTGTCGTGTTGATGTTTCTCCTGTGATGTGACGGAAGGCAATGAGAAATGCGATGACATTACAGGTGTTTTGACTTTTGCCGATGACATTAGCTAAAAAGTGTACGCATTTCATTGTTTTTCCAGACCAAAACAAAATTATTTGTTGGAGCACTTCTGTAGATTAGCACCCCTCAGCTACAATCCTACAGTGGTCTGACCCACTTCTGAAGATCTTTCACACAGGATTTCATAAACTCTCAGGATGCACCAAATTTCTAAAACCTTGATTATTGCAAGTCAAAAAGACCACTGGTCATGCCTGAATAAGGGGCGATTCATCATTTTATCTACAGCTCTCCAGCTGGATTAGTGAGCAGTAAAATCCCAGAGAGGCAGAGACAGAGTCCAGTTTGTATGTAAAGGCTTTATCAGATGGTGGTATCTATTTTGAACACTTGACTATTAAAGTCTGCAATTCTAAAATCATGTGTACAGTATTTACTGTCTGGTTGGAATGATGCATTTATCTTAACAGAATTTAAGATATTATAAGGTTAGACATTTTTTTCTTGAATAACGAATCCATCAAACATTTTGTCTCTTACAATATGCCAGATATCATATAAATGCCCAATTATGTTGAGGTTAATTGCCTAAGGATGCCACCGCGTCCCAGGCACATCTCCAAAACGCCCCCCTCTGCCTGTGCCATTGTCAGAGTCCCCTGCCACTGTGGGCATTCACTCCTCGCCGGCCAGCCAGAGCTGTAGTCTAAGGGGATCTATTTATATCTGCCAGGTTTCAGCTGAAGGTAAAACTGCCTGCCTTCCATCAGGTGACCCCAGGGCCCCGCAAAGGGTAGATGCTTCATGGCAGGAGGGTCCCACGAGTCCGTCTGCCAGACAGAGACGCCTGCCACAGTTTGGCTCGGGAAGAACAGCGGCCGGGACACAAAGGTGTGAATGTGAGGGGAACAGCAGGTCATAAGCTGGTATCTCAACGGTGGCTTTCCAAGAGTGCCTGTTCTCTTCTCAGTGTGGTTTTCTTATACTGCGTCTACTTTCACTGCATTCAGTTATGTTTATTTTACCCTCATCCTACCAACATATTTAATACCTATGAACTACCGACCAGGGTCCCAAGAAAAGTTACTGTGAGAAGAAATCATCGCAAAATAATAATAACAGCAAAAGTTATTTCTTCTCAAAGCATTATTAGTTATGTAATTAATATCATCTAAAGAAAAAAAGATTACTATTATCATTAATTTTGCAAAGTTACAATTAAGTTACATATTCTGTAAAACAAAAATCTATACTTTTCTTTTGTACAACTTGCAGCTTTTATCTGAAGTACAATGCACATTATTACTTAAAGGCTTATTTACCATCCTTTGATTCTGGTAATTCTCATTTCAAGTAAATATTATTTGTGTTGAAATTATAAGATGACACCAATCAGGGTCATTTTGGACCCAGTATAAAATAATTGCGATAAACACACAGTCATTGAAACGTCAGTACTTTTTAATACGTATTCCAGGTGACCCTGAACAGGACAAGCAGACTGATGGGTGGGTGGTTTTCCAGTATGAATGGCACAGAGGCTGTGCTCAGCAATAATATCATACAAAGATCACTCTGTGTGTGGGATCTGCATGTTCTCCTAGTGTTACGTGGATTTTCGTTGGGTCCTCTGCATTACTCCCTAGGTTGAAGGTGGCATGTTTAGGTAAATTTGTGTCTGTAAATTGGCTGAAGTGTGTACATGTGTTTGCCCAGTAATGATCATCCAGGACCTTGCCCTGCTTAGTGGCCTATGCAGCCGGGCAAAGGCCCCCCTCGTGACTCCACAGTGGTTCTATATATTCTTCAGTCACTGACTGGCAACTTGACTTGGACTCAAGTCACAAATATGATGACTTATTCAACCCAGCAAAACTGATCATCATCTCACCTGAGGGACAGCAGGATCTTGGGTTGCTCACATCTGTGTCTGCTGAGACTGTGTCTGCCTGTGTCTGCTGCAACTGTGTCTGCCTGTGACTGTCTGTGCCTGTGCCCCCATGATACTGTGTGATACTCTGAATTAGGACCCATGGCAAACAATCACTGAATAAATAGTTCCATGTATTAAAACTGCATTGGTGGAATTGGACACTTTTGACTGGGATCTTAGGGGTCCCCCAGACATTTGTGTTTTTAAAAATCACTAATCACAGCACAAATAGAAAACAATGACGCAACATCATTAGGAACTGAATAATTGAGAATAACAAATAAAAAGTTGGAATGATTTAAAAAAATGCACCTGTGAGATATGACAAAACATGCAGTCAGTAGGAGGAGGGTTGAGAAGTACTTAATGAAAAATCACGTTAGCTCTGCAGCAGTCCAAGACTACCTCCAGTTAGTTATCAAAAAATGACTCAGCAAATTGGGAATGCAGTAATTCAGGCTGCTCACTAGAAACCTCTGAAGTTCGCACAGTGGTTTGGGAACAAACAGTCCTTTTAAACAGTGCTTTGGATCTGTTTCAAACTATCCCCATCTCAACAGCTTGATCACCACCCAGGAGGAGTGTTAGGAGACTAGAATTATATGCCATTACAATTACTGAATGAGGACAGAGTGTTTCTAGCAAGCTGGGATGAGCGTGCATCTCTGATGTGAAACCAGGACGTTTGTACCAGCGACGATGAAACAGGTCATTTAAGGGATCCGCCGTCCTCCTGATAAAAATGTTGTGCTCCGTTCAAGGAAGAAAAAAATATATATCCAGGTGCATAGGCAAAGACAGACAGGTAACTAATGTGAGAGAGGGGGCCAAGTTGCAATAAGATTATAGCAACCTGGCCCTGAACGGGGAGGAAAATAAAAGGATAAAGAAGGCGAATGGGCTGGAGACGCAGCAGCAAAGCCTTTATTAAATCTCCTGCTTCTGCCCCACAGATGGCCGCACCACCAGCTTTATTATTCACGGCTGGAACAGGGCTGGAAACTATTCAGTGAAAAGTGAGGATGGGCCCCACTGCTCACTCTGACACTGTGATGCGCCGCTCACAATGCCACCATGTCCTGGTGAGCTGTCCGACAGGTGGCACAGGCATGAACACCTGTGCAGAGCAGCAAGGCACAGATAGTGGTGGCCAGGTCCCCATTATGGACCCTTCGGAAACTCCGGGAAGCCCCTTTGCCGTCCTGCTGCCCCTTTGGATGACCCTGGGTGTCTCTCAATAGGAAAGACTTGGGACGCAGTCAGTCATGGGATTGTTTTTGTTTGGCGAGGATGCAACCGATGCATCGCTGATGTTTGGTCCAGAACAAGAATGACATGCAGGGATTTTTAGCATCCTCTGTACTTATTAGTGTGACTGGTCTTCAGCAATGGAGGACAGCGTCAGACAAGTATGCGAGAACTACGATCAGGTACAGTAGGCATACTGAGAAACACCTCCTTCTTAAATGCTGCAGCTGGGAAGTTAAATGCTCCTGAGAAGTTACAGGTAACAAAATTCACCAAGCTTGTTGTCTTTAGCTCAAAAATCATTGATTCCAAAAAATAAATAGTGCAGTATAATGACACAGTATTGAGAAATAAGCCGTGTGCTGGGCTGTGAAAAGCAGGAACCTAACAATCCCTTTTGGAAGACAGGCATAACTTCACTGCCATCCAGAAACGAGCAGGATTAATGGTGTAATAACAACGGTGATACTGAAGAGAATGAAACAAGGGGAACAAACATTTACGTATATTTACATCTGTTTATTTAGTAGTCACTGTTGTCCAAAATGACACACAAGTGAGGCAAATAGCACATTAACTAAGGCAGAAATTGTAGAAATGGCACAGAGGGTTAGCTGTAAGATCATCATGACACGGCATTACGGAGGATGGGCGATTCGCAAATCAGGTCCAATAAATCAGGGTTTATTTAACCAAGCAAGCAAAAAGGGAGAACCAAAAAATAAAAGGACTGCAAGGGGTCAAAACAAAACTGGAAAAACAGAAATTTAGACAGGGAGCAACACCCGGAAGCTCAATACTAAAGGCAAGGAGGAAGACAGGAAGCTTACAATAATTAACAAGGAATAACCATAATGACCAGAAGCAGCTAACACACAACGACACGGCAAAATAGCCACAAAAAACCAGCAAGGAAAAGAACAAGAACAGGCACTTAAACACACTGCTAAGAAGCCTAGATGGGGGACAGGTGAGAACCATAACTAATCAACTGATTATTAAGCGCCTGGGGCAACAAGGAACAGGTGAGGTAGTTGCAATTAACAGGCACAGAGAGGTCAATAAACAGATGGGGAAGAAAAGCAAACCTAGGACAACCGAATGAACAGGGAGCAAGGAGCAAAAAACAGGGAACCATGACTGAAAGACCAACACAAAACCAACCAACATTAAGTAATAAGTATCTGAGACTGGCCTCTGGTTAGCCTCGAATGCACAACCGAAAACTAGACTTAGGCAATGTGACCAGCCACTTAGGCCATTAAACCACATGGCAGCCCAGGCAAACACACTAGGGACTTAGGGCTACTAGGCACAGGAGGGAACAGGATGACCAGCGACACCTGCTGGTCAAACAGGGACAAAACGCATAAAACAGGACCAGACGGACACCGATCCCGACCAATCACCTTCAGCCATCTCTGTCTGAAGAATCACGGTAAAATGTGAAAGTAGATATTCAGAATCTGTCGGGGATGTTAAAGTAAGCAGATGCACCACCCTGGGCCAACCTGTCACATTTAATATTTTTGCGAAGTAAAACGGGTCCAGCAAAGCTGAAGAGCTGGCTACTTATAAGCATTTACATTATTATTATGGGCATAACCCTAATCCCAACACTGACAACCATAACCTCTACCCAGCCATAACCTTAACCATAAGCAACCAAACAAAATCTGGCATTTTTAGTTTTGGTAACACTTTACTTAAGGGTGCTATATGAAGGCTACATGACACGAACATAAGCCCTTGATGACAGCCGGCATAACTTGTCAAAAGCATTTATAAAGGTTTGTTACAACATTTGTGGTTATCATAAATGCTAACATAGGGAACTCCTGTGTCACATTGACATGTCACTGACTGTCATGCTGACATAAGGTTGTGTTATAACATTTTTTTCATTCAAGTGACATGAAAGGTTATGACTGACAGCAGTCACAGGTTTTTAAAACACTGATTTTCCTTTTTCAATCCCCACAAACTCAAAATAACATTTTTGCATTAGGTCCCCACAATGTAATATATGTGACCACACACACACACACACACACACACACACACGGGGAAAGGACAAATTCACACTACCTACAGTATGCATGCACCTATAAATGGTGGTTGCAAAATCTTTTGTGAGCATTTTGCAGCAGCAAATGTGGTCATGGAGCATTTGAAAGAGAGGAGATATCGTACTGCATTTCTGCATTACACCACCACTGCTTTAGTGAGGACAGGAAGCCCATCGATCACTCAGTGCCAAAGGCCCACCTGCCCCCTTGTCCCAGGGAGCTCCTGCCACCTGCTGAATAATGTGCCCCCCTCTCTGTTTACGCACCAGTGGAGGGTGATCACCGTTTCAGCTCCTGACCAGATCTGAGGCCTGTTTGGGCCGGTGTTTAACAAGGGTACTGAAGTGTGTTGGTTTGGTTTTAGGGTACACTTAATGTGAGAACAAGCTCCAGGAGTAACACCTAAATGCCAAAGTCATTATCAAACTGACAGGTGCAGTAAGCCACTGGAATGCTAAAAAACAAAGCTTTAGTGTTGTTGTAAATTTTGATCTTCTCCTGGATAAACGGTAACAGAAACTGGATGTATAATTTCTTAAATTAAGTGCAAAAAAACTGTACAAAAATATAAATCCCTCTATACTGTGGGCTTCAAATGAAAGGCATTTTGCTTTTCCTTTGCCAATGATTGTGACAAATTCATAAACTGCAATGGAGGAGGATGCCATACAACTGAGGGTTAGCATGTTAGCATTAGCAAAGAATGATGCTAAATAACCATAACAACACCAATAAGAAAAGTGGGATGAGAGGCGTCGAGTAGGCCACAGGGCTACACTATATTGCCAAAAATATTGGGACAGCCCTCCAAATCATTGCATTCAGGTGTTCCAATCGCTTCCATGGCCAATGGTGTATAAAATCAAGCACCTAGGCATGCAGACTGCTTCTCGAAACATTTGTGAAAGATTGGGTTGCTCTTAGGAGCTCAGTGGATTCAAGTGTGGTACCGTGATATGATGCCACCTGTGCAATATGTCTATTTGTGAAATTCTCGATGAAGGCTACATGACACGAACATAAGCCCTTGATGACAGCCGGCATAACTTGTCAAAAGCATTTATAAAGGTTCGTTACAACATTTGTGGTTATCATAAATGCTAACATAGGGAACTCCTGCGTCACGTTGACATGCCACTGACTGTCATAGGTTCACTGCTTCTCCAAACATTTGTGAAAGAATGGGTTACTCTTAGGAGCTCAGTGGATTCAAGTGTGGTACCGTGATACGATGCCACCTGTGCAATACGTCTATTTGTGAAATTCTCAATGAAGGCTACATGACACGAACATTAGCACACTGAATATTCCGCAATCAACTGTTAGTGGTATTATAACAAAGTGGATGCAATTGGGAACAACAGCAACTCAGCCTTGAAGTGGTAGGCCACGTAAAATCACAGAGTGGAGACAACGCATGCTGAGGCACACAGTATGCAGAAGTCACCAACTTTCTGCAGTCAATAGCAACAGACCTCCAAACTTCATCTTCAGATTTGCTCAAGAACAGTGTGTAGAGAGCTTCATGGAATGGGTTTCCGTGGCCAAGCAGCTGCATCCAAGCCTTACATCACCAAGTACATGGCAAAGCGTCAGATGCAGTGGTGTAAAGCACACTGCCACTGGACTCAAGAACAGTGGAGATGTGTCCTCTGGGTTGACAAATCACGCTTCTCTGTTAGGAAATCCGATGGATGAGTCTGGGTTTGGCAGTTGCCAGGAGAATGATGCTTGCCTGACTGCATTGTGCCAAATGTAAAGTTTGGTGGAGGGGGGGGTTATGGTGTGGGGTTGTTTTTCAAGGGTTGGGCCCCTTAGTTCCAGTGAAAGGAACTGTTAATGCTTCAGCATGCAAAGTCATTTTGGACAATTTCATGCTCCCAACTTTATGGGAACACTTTGGAGATGCCCCCTTCGTGTTCTAACATGACTGCGCACCAGTACACAAAGCAAGGTTTATAAAGATGGATGAGTTTGGTGTGGAGGAACTTGACTGGCCTGCACAGAACCCTGACCTCAACCTGATGGAACACCTTTGGGATGAGTTAGAGTGGAGACTGCGAGCCAGGCCTTCTCATCCAACATCAGTGCCTGACCTCACAAATGCTCTCCTGGAATGGTCCAGAATGGTCAAAAATTCCCATAAACACACTCCTAAACCTTTTGTAAAGTTGTAGCTGTTGTAGCTGCAAAGAGTGGGCCACCTCCATATTACAGCCTATGTATTAAGAATGAGATGTCATTAAAGTTCGTGTGTGTGTAAAGGCAGGCGTCCAAGTACTCTTGCCAATATAGTGTATCACTTTCGAGTTGCCATTACCAGTGATTATTACATTAAAATTTAAACATATCCCCAAAAATTCAGCACGTTTTGAGTTTATTACTGAGATTATAACCACTGTTGTTGCTGTTGTTACTATTTCAGCAGCTTCACAAATGGTTTTTCGAACATACAAACATTTTTCATCTCGCGTGTTATAATAAAATGCTCCATCAAAATGCACAGTGATCTTTAGGCATTTTAACAACGTTATTCTGATGTTTTCTGCAGACCCTGTCAAAGCAGGGTGGCTAAGATAACCAGAAGAAAGTTTGTGGCATAATCATCAGCCAGGAAAGACACAGCCAAGCTTATCATGATGGCACAGCTGTGTCAGGGGGGGTCTCTCCTGCGGCCCTTCCCTTCCGAGAGCGTCGTTCCTGGTGTCTCCCTCACTATGGTCTGCAGTTCGAGGGCCAAATAACATGCATTCCTGCTTGCTGTACGTGGTTCACTTAGTAACCAAAGCTACTCTGCTGTAAACCACTACACATTTGGACAATAAATCCTGTTTTTATAATGTCTAATAAGCAACTTACAGCTATATGAGGCAGGCCCTAATTCGATGTTTCTGGAAAAGCCCCCATTTTGGGCTTTTGTCTCTCTTGCCTGCCAGGCTCCCTCTGTTGTCTCTGCTCGTCGGAAGAGCTTTGTGACAAAAGCCATGAAGCAGTGAAGAACGCTTCTGTCTTCCTTTGTCAACTTTCCCATTTCCAGCTTTCTCTCGCTAATTCGATTTTAAAATTATATCTTTTTTTATCCCCGTGACCCTGGACCTGGTTAAGCAGTTAGAAGACAGATAGATGGATAGAATATTTTGTTATGTGAATATAATATCACCACAGACTCTAAGACGCAGATAAAATGGCAGCCGATAGTGCAGTGTAATTCACTGACACATATTATGTGTATTAACTTTAATGTCAAGAGGATTTTGACTCACTGTCCCATCTGTCCTGATGGCAGCAGGTCGCTACTTTGAATTACTGATATTATCTCCCTTTTACTGTAGCGTAAATGGTATTGTTGTGTAGTTTTCTTTTGTTTTCCGGTTGGTTTACAATTTTACGCCTTATCCACACCCGTGACAGAACATGTGACAGGAACAACTTTGGTGAAGGATAAATTCACAAGTTCTTAAGCCTCTCTGGTGAATTTCTAGTGAACAGTCAGGAAATGTCTGAGGCATATCAGCGACATTTCAGGCACATTTCCAGTAATAAGTTTTCGCCATATTTCTCTCTCTCTCCCTCCCTCTCGCCCTCCCTCGTTCCCTCTCTCCATCCCAACCCAGCATACTGTGAAGTTGCTTTATACTCTTAGTCCAATCAGTTACAGTTGACTAGCGGCCCTCATCTCCTCCCTGCACTGCTAACATCTGTAAGTATAAAACAATGCATATTTCTTCAGGTGTTCTCTTATGTTCTGGGTTTTTCCACATATTTCTAAAAGACAACCAAGACATTCGTCACGATATCTGTACAAAAATAGTCGTGGATGAAGGCAAGTAGATATTGTGCCATGGCAGGAGGGAGCAGATAATCCGTGGGGAGGGCGGGGTCGAGGAGCAGGTTACTGCATGGACTAGCAATCGATTTTTAAAGGAGATAAGTGCTTTTTATGTGGGGGGGGGGGTTACAGAGACAGTGAACTATGCTCCCGCAGTTGTCCTGTCAGTTTTGTTTTGTCACCACTAAAAAGATCTCTGGATGTTTGCTCTGCTCATCCAGCGTGGGACATCCCGCGGCTGCTGACGCACTCCCTGCTCCATCCTCCTGCCCCTCCCTGTCTCACTGTCCCGAGGACCTACAGTATGCGCCGTTTGGGCCCAGATTTCTTCGGGAAAAATCAAGTAACAGGTAACCTTAGAACAGGCCCTAGGGGCCTAAGGGCCCACTGCTGATATGACTACATTCTTTGATGCCCATTCAGACATATGATAATGCCTAAATATGTCTATAATAAACAAATATAAAAGAAATATATATGGGATAAAATATGTTTTTATGCCATTCAAATGAAATTAATAGACTCCCCCTCATGGTCTCCTAACACCAGCTGCCTCCTCAAGAAGGTTCAGCAGAGGCTGTTCTTCCTGAGGATGCTAAACAGCTCTGTGTAGGCTATAGTGACACAAAGGCATCGCAGTAGCTTGTAGGGACACTGGAAATGGCGATGAGTACAACAAAACAATGCCAGTTGCTGTGGCTACCAGGCTTTCCCTCCATAAGCCAATCGTGGCCTAGAACCAGCTTCCATAACTGCTTAGCTAGTACAATGTTTTGGTGAGCCTGGAATCTATCCTGTGAAACTTGTTGTAATATAACCTACAAGCCTAGAGCTAAGGTGCTACAGTGTGTCCCACTGAGACACCATGCCGCATCTATCAAAGAACAGTGCACATAGGAACTTGCTATATTATTTTGCAAAGTTATAGAATATTTACATTTGACTTTATTTAGCAGACACTTTTATCCAATATACAAGTATGACGAATAGCACATAACAAAGATACAGCTCTGACCAAGTCGACGAGTCAAAAGTGCGGCTAGGCTGAGCTTCCACGGAATACCCAGTGCTAGCAATATTGTAGCATAAACCACACAACACATCCCCGCTACTTATGGCAAGTAGAAGAAAATAGATAACTCTCAGTCAAGAAATATACTGATTTAGGGCACTATCATTACCACCGTTTTGTGTCTGAAGGAGACTCTACTAAGCTGCTGTCAGTGACACCTACAGGAAGCAGGCAGTAACTGCGTGCATCCAGGTGGGAGATGGCCCATGCAACCAGGGCTTGCCAAGTCTAACCCATTCAAGCTCAAGGGAGAAAGAACGCTCATAAATATTACATAGCATTCCAAACAAATCACGCAGCACTTCCCTCCTGCCTTCCATTCATCCATGCATTCATTGTGCATTCATTGTGTCCCAGTTACAGACACTCAGTATCATACCTTACCAATTAAATTTACTGTTATAGCATTTGGCAGACTCCCTTAGTCAGAGTGACTTAGAAAAGTGCTTAATGATTTGATACTGGTTCAATTAAACCCAGGCAAAGAATACTATCTGTCCAATACTCTGTTGGGGAAATACAGGTTTTTTTTTTTAAGATTATAGTTCCACAAATCCACAGTACTTCTGAAAGAGGTAGGTCTTTAGTTATTATTTGAAGATATCCATTGACTCAGCTGTTCGGGCATGTAGGGGGAGTTTATTCCACCAACTAGGTGGCAAAACAGAGAAGAGCCTAGATGCATGTCTTCCTTGCACCTTGAGAGATGGGCAACCAGTTAAGACTTTTCTGAAGACCAGTTAAGAACAATGGGATGTTCCTGCTGGACTCTGTGACAGTGTTAAGCTGACCTTGTAGTGTTTGTCATTATAACTACAAGGGCTGGACAAGGAAATTGAAAGACCTGCTTTTAGACCACAATAATGTATTAGTATGGGGTAGGGCCTCCTTTTGCAGCCAATACAGCGTCAGTTCATATTGGGAATGACAGATTGAGAATGTCAGGGTTTTGAGCCATTCCTCTCGCAGAACAGTAGCCAGGTCACTACGTGGTGCTGGTGGAAGAACACGTTTCCTGAGTTGCTCCTCCTATGGGGCAGTGGTGGCGTAATGGTTAGGGGCATGACTCTGTAATTAAAAGGTTGCTGGTTTGAGTCTCTGACCTGCAAATACTGTACCACTATGGTACCCTGAGTAAGGTGCTGCCCCTGGGCACTGGAATAGCTGGCCACTGCTATTCACAGGGGTTAAACGCAGAGGACACATTTGTTGTTGTTCAGTGGTGTGTCAACTATGATAATTAAAACACCTAAAAGTGGCTCAATAATATTCCGATCTGGTGACTGTGCAGGCCAACTCCACATGTTCTGTCACCAGTCTTGCTGTGTGTATTGGTGCAATATCATCCTGATACATGGCACCACTTTCAGGGTACAATGTTTGAACCATTGTGTGAACATGGTCCTCCACAATGGCTTGGTAGTCCTTGGCAGTAACCCACCCATCTAGAACAAGTAGTGGGCCTAAGGGAATGCCATGATATTGCAGCCCACCCATCACTGATCCACCCCCATGCTGCATTCTGGGTATGCAACAGTCCAGATTATAAGCCTCCTGGATGTGGGAAAAACAATGAAGGTGGATTCATCAGAAAAAAATACGTTTCACATTATCCACAGCCCAAGATTTGCCCTGCTGGAAACACTGAATCCGACATTTGGCATTGGTTCGAGTCAAGAAAGGTTTGACTATAACAGCCAAACCATGAATATTGACCCTGTGGAGCTCCTGACAAACAGTTTTGGTGGAAACAGGAGAGTCGCGGTCCTTCATGGCGGTATGCCGACATTACCCTGGATACCTTGGCACTCAATGCACCACAAAGACTCGCTGTCCTGGGTAAAGGTACACCAGCAAAGCGCGCAACAACGATTTGTCCTCTTATGAACTCTGATATGTCTCCCATTATGTTGTGTGGTTTGCAGTACAAGATGTACAGCTGTGCTATTGCTCTGCTAATTCAACCTTCACACTCTGCTCTTACTGATGGAAAATGCAGTCAGAGAACACTGGCCGCCAGGCTGTGCACATATACTGTAGGCGTGAATCCTCAAACACTATTTTGGCCAGTGTTTCAGTTTCATTGTCCAGCCCCTGTACATGATAATGCCATCATGGATCCTTAAAATTGATTGCCTGATCTCAGAAAATTCAAAAATAATTGATATATATAAAAAATAATTTAAAAAACTGACCAACTTGGTATTACTGAGAGTATTGAGAGCTTGGGAAACAAACTCCAAATTTTTAATCCTAGTTTGAAGCGGGCTGTTCTCCTCTCAGAATATATGCCATTGCTTAGCAACGCTGGCAGAGCATTTGGCATCTTGATTATTGCACTGCTGTGTGTAGAATATGCAATTACAATGAAACCTTTAAACTGCTAGGCTTGAAGAAGAATGTATTATTCATTCACTTTGCCAAAAAGGGAAATGGTCAGAGTGAATATCAATGGGACACCAATTTTTTGTCTTATGTTAGTTTAACTAGTGGCTGGCAAAGAATGCATATGTTGTGTTGTGTTTAGACATGCATTTCACTGTCCAGCCAACTCAATGCGCCGTGAGACAGCTGGCAGATCCGTAAAAATATAGCAGATAGATGACGGATAATCTACATAGAGCCTATCCCGGTCTGGGTGGCCTGGAGCCACAAAGCAGGAGCACACACTAATTAAGTAATTGACCTTATGGCATGCCTTCAGACTGTGGGACAGAGCCCACCCCACATGAGGAGGACATGCAAAGTCCACAAGCATGTAGAGCAGGGGTGCACCTCAAAGCCACAGCCCTGGAGGTGCGAGCCAGCAATACTACCCTCTGAGCCGCCAGTCTGCATTGTATCTATTTATTCAGCTGATGCTTTTATCCAAAGCGACACACAATTGAGGGAAGCAGAGTCAGCCAGTCCCTGGAGCATGTGGGGTTAAGATCCTTACTCAGGGGCCCAGTGGCAAAATCACTCAACCGGCCGTGGGCTTTTTCAACCGGCGATTACTGGCACAGAGTCCTAACCCACAGAGCTACAAAGACCTTTCCGTTAAATGAATCAAGGTTCTGCCATATTCCCCCAGCTTTGTGTGTGTGTAGATTGCATGTTCTCCCTATTGGGGAGAGGCTTTACACACAGGCAGTTAATGGTCAGCAGCATCCCTGGCTGCATGGTCGCCTAACAGGCCATGACTTTGGCAGCTGCCAGCAGGCAGAGAAACTAACAGGAGGACTTGCCCCATTCATAATGTCCATAGCTGCATTTCACAGAGAAATGCGGGATGCATGTTGGCTGGGCAAGTTTACCTATAAAGGCAGACTCTGGTCCATTCTGCAAAGCCATTGGGGCCAATCCTATGATGTTAGTCCCTGTGATGTCGTGATTCACACCATATCACACCATATACAGATATACAACAGCATCAATACCTACAAAAATATATCAGCATTAATGGGACATTATATAAAGACTGATTACATTCACCACACCATTCCTGTCTTTTTCACAATATAACTCTTAATGGATAATTGATTACCTATTCCCAGATGAATGCTACTTACACTAAAAACTAAACCTGCTAATTTAATGTTAAGACCCTAAAGGATCATAAAACTGAACAGTTGTCTAAGGTGCGAAACAACATTCTAATACGTAATGTGTGATAAAAAGGCAATTAGATTTAATGCTTACATTAAGCGTTTATATTGAGAATATATATTTGAAATGACATTCTGATCCTATACTAGACGATTGTTATGGAAAATGAGTGGGTGTATTTCAAATGTGTGAGTTTATTAAAAAAAAGCCTGTGTGGCTGTGAGAGATACTCGATCACGTCAGACACATGTGAAGCCCGGGGCGTGGGGTTTAAGCTAATCTACAGCTATGATTACTCTCCTGCTTCTCCTTAATGTAACCTGCCTGTTCCTTCATTCCTCAATGCAAGCGAGTGGTATACAATGTATGAGCCTGGCTTTAGGATAACGTATATTAAACTCATTACACAATATGTCAGGCCTCATTGAGATCAAACGAATTTACTGATGAGGCAGCAGCACCAGGTAAATTACTGCGGAAAATGCCACAGGCTGATATACCTGCAGAGTCCCTGATCCTCAGTAATATGCGTAATCCACAAACACACACACACACACACAATGCAATCTCTGTTATCATAACCTCAACTCATGTAAATCACAGGGACCAGTTTAACATCCATCCATCCATCCATCCATCCATGCACCGCTCATACCCCTATGGCAGGCAGAATGGAGAGCACAGAGCAGGGGAGACTTTGGATGTGATAATCCATCACACAAAGAATCACCATAAATCACTATAAAAGTCTACTGTCATGAGCACTACTCTACCTCATCCGGTTTGGATACTACAGACAGCACTGTGTTATTATGAAATATGCAGAGTAGCATCATTCACTCATTCATTCATTCATTCATTCATTCACTCATTCATTCATTAATTCTCCACCACTTATCTGGGGGGCAGCATTCTAAGCAGAGACGCCCAGACCTCCTTCTCACCAGCCACCTCCTCCAGCTCCACCGGAGGGACACCAAGGTGATCCCAGGCCAGCTGAGAGATATAATCTCTCCAACGTGTCCTGGGTCTGCAACGGGGTCTCCCCCTAGTTGGACATCCCAGAAAATACCACCCCAGTGAGGCGTCCAGGGGGTGTCCTAGATAGATGCCAGAACCATCTCAGATGGCTCCATTCACCAGAGAAGAGAAGTAGCTTTACTTTGAGCCCCTCCTGAACCTCAGAGCTGCTCACCCTATCTCTAAGGCTGAGGCCAGCCGGCCCGCAGAGGAAGCTCATTTCTGCTGCTTGTATCCGTGATCTCATTCTTTCGGTCACTACCCAAGGCTTGTGCCCATAGGTTAGGTTAGGAGCTCAGACGACCAGTAAATCGAAAGCTTTGCCTTCCAGCTCAGGACAGAGCAGTACAGCGTCTGCATTACTGCAGAGTAGCATCAATCCACGAACAAATGCCTGACCAACAATAACTCCGACTGCTACCTGTTTCCTGATACATCATGTTAGCTCCATGTTAGAAGCCCCTCTCCCAAAGCAGTCTGAAACCCCAGGTCCTAAAAGGCAGACCTGACCATTAATATGCAAATGTGATTGAACATCAATTGTGATACACAATATAAAAGCTGTTCCAGCAACAGCATGAGTGTGAATTAATATACTGAGGAGTAGCATCCATTTATCTTCCATTAACGATTCTTCCAGCACCAGATCTTCCAGGAAGCACAGGCCATCGGATTGGGTCTCGGTCTATACCTTGGCAATACAGAGACTCCAAATCCTAACGCCCTTAACTGTATGTCTTCGGACTGTGGGTGGAGTCCAACGTGCCGGGCAAAACCCACACGCCGCGGGGAGAACATGCAACCTCAGAAAGAGCTGGGGGAGCAAGACATACCCTCAGAACTGGGGCTGTGAGGCTACACTGCTGATCGCTAATATACCTCACATACATACATACTGTATACCCAGCAGTACCCTTATCCAGCAGTACATCACAGGGATCTATTACAATATGCAGGCAGGATACGGTGCTGATCCCTTTTCAGGCCTCACCATAGTGATAAATATAATGTCTTTCACACAGCGCTAAGGACACATACAAAAGATATCCATGCCCAATTATAAACTAACAGTCATGTCATGACTTCATTCTATCTACTTATATTTCTCATAAAATACCCAGAAAATTAGGCTTACTTTACTTACCTCATTGAGGTAATTGTTCATATTTATCAGAGTTTCATTAATCCGTGAAGGCCGATTTACTTGTCTCATTTATCCATTTTTTCCCCTGTTTGCGACATGTATTTAATTTGCTGGAAATTGTTAGGTGCTGCCTTTTTAGTAAGATTATCCAGGGTACAGTAACACACTGAACGCAATGTTCCACAGGTCAGTAAACCTTAGAAAATGACGCAAGTAATATGAAACTGTACCTGGGGAACAGATGGTATTTTCTTTAATAAAATACACTAATAAAATATAAAACTTTAAATGTCTTTTGTACTTCCAAAGTAGCTAGACTTGATAAAAAGATTATAAAAAATGATAATGGTTTTATACAGAGCTTTGGAAGATTGCAATTAGATACTTTTCATTATGTTCTTCCTTTTAAAAGGTTATTTCCAAATTAAATAAGACACTAGATTCATCTTTGACTGAATGTCTCTTCTTAATAAGTTATTTCCCTAAATCTTTGAACAAGATGAGTAAGGCCTGTTTTTATTACAAAGTTAGATGTTTTGAAATGTTTTTTTTTTTTAAAGGACATATCAATTTGACCGTTTTCTTCAGATTTACAGGAGTGTAATTTATTAATCTTTTAGCAATGCAGATTTGCATTCTTTTTGAACATAATCTGCTTTGTTTTTTTTAATAAATTATTTTTCTTCAACCTTTCGGTTTAGATCAGGATGTTTTTATTATTATTACAACTGAACTGAAGTCAAATTTGACATAAAAAAAAAATCTTGTCAATTAAACTTGCTTTGTGTTTTGCCATTTTAATACCGTCTTAAAGACTCCAAGCCAAAATACAAATCGGCTTTAGTGTCTTCAGAGGTCTCCATTATATAATTCCACCTTTTGTGCTGGGGTACGACGGTGGGTGGGTTTTGG
>JAODKN010000021.1:9947916-9960744 GCA_026774425.1 Petrocephalus zakoni | reverse complement strand
TGCCTCCTGTTTGCTCCTTTATAGATCTTGTATATAAGTGCTCCCTAGTCCTAAGTTCCCCTGGTCTGTCATTGTTGCTTGTTCACATCTCTGAGCCTATGTCCCTGCCAGAATGCGTCACCCCTATGAGGATTTCTTATATACGAATGCTGCATCGGGGTCATCCTATGCCGTATCAGCATGTGCATGCTTTCAAGTTATCTAAAAATTTTTATAAACCAGATGTAAACATAAATCAAGTTAGCGCTATAATATAAATGTGGCCAAGACCAAAAGTGTTACTTTTTGCAATATATGAGAGTTTGCATTAGGTACCAACTTAATTTTCAGCACACTATGAAAGCTATCCAGGATAATTACCATAATTGCAATTACTTTTCCTGACCGCGATAAGCATGTGCTTTAATTCAGCGCTTTGGGCTTTGGAGAATAACACGAGTTTAAGCGCATCAGTCTGGTGCTGCAGGGAAGCCCCCGATCGGGTAATACTGCGCCACACCGCGGCTGCTGCCTTTGGGGTGCTTTGGCCCGCTGCGTGCCATGCAGGAGCGGCCTCGGCCTCCCCGCGGCTGCGGTCTTTGGGGCTCTTTGGCCCGCTGCGTGTCATGCAGGAGCAGCCTCGGCCTCCCCGCGGATGCAGCCTGTGGCCTTTGGGGCGCTTTGGCATAGTGACTATTTATTAATTGTTTCACAGTCTGGAGGTTACAGCTGCCAAATAAAATGCTTTTCAAATCATCAAAAATCTTGTGTATGTGTGTAGCAGTGTTGATGGTATTGCACTGTAATCCATGGGCTGTGTATGTAGGTTAATTAATTGTAAGTGATTGGGGAGGGGGAGTAGTTTGATGTTGTGGAGACCCGAACCCGAACCCATTTCTTCAGTCTTATAAAAATCTGTAACTGCAATCAAAAAACTTAAATAGCCAAGGGACTATGTTTGGTTACTTATGTTAAAATTTACAGCTGGGTAGGGGTTAAGGTTGTCATTTTTGGGATTAGGATTATGCCCATTCAAGTGACCACAAAGTCATGATGTCTTCTAAATCAGCAAACTGTTTTTGGATGACCCCTGTTTGCTTTTGAGAAGAGGTGTCCCTGGGGATTGTTTTCTCAATCAGTTTAGATCACTTTAGTGATGGGGAGGGTGGCTGAGACCTTAATTAAACAGCATAATTAAAAGTGGAAGACGAACCAGCTCCATTTAAAATTAAACTTTCACATTCCAATTACCTATCCCAGTCATCTAGAAAACCTTTACCGGCTGGCAAAAGGCAGGTTCCAGGACATTGTAATTAGCTTAATCCATTTTAATAACCCCACCACTCTACACACAAATTTAGGTGGACGAAGTGAGAAATTAATTGAGTTGCTTCTCCCGCGCCATGCAGTGAATAGCGTGTTGAAAACAGTGGCTTTCTGCATGCTAAAAATGTTTAGTCATTGATTTATTTGCTGCACGCACATTGGGAAACTAATAAGTAGCTAATTTAAATTAATTTCATATTGCATTTTATTTCAGGCCTTAATGTAGTTCCCTTTATTTCCTGACACAACAGGAGATCATTATGGAAGAAATAACCTCATTTATGCACAACTTTTTTTTTATTGGAGTTTTTTCTTCATTTATTTGGCTCTTTGGATGTTTTGGCACTTTTAAAGCTTTTAATCTTCCTCTTAGTGTTTATGTTAAATAATAATTCTTATTTGTCGATTCTCCTTCAGCCTTTTTAAAAGGCTGTTAAACATAAATGAGCCTTAATACTCCATAGTCGGATTTCCCTCAGGTTAGACTGTGCGTAGAAGTTTGTAATCGTGTTACTCTGATATCTGTCGATCTCCTCACTCAGCACAGATCCTCCCTCACGACAGCCGAGTGTATTTTGGGTTTTCCTGGGAAAATAGTGCCCCCTTGCCCCCACCTCCTCTCCCCTGATGTGGTGACATGGCCAGACTGCAAATCCTATGAATTCTGAAAATTGTTATTTACCATGTTTTACCCTCACTCAGCAGCCACAGCTACAACAAACTCATTACTGGGGGGAAGTAAAACTAAAAAGAAAAAAAAAACGGAATTATGAGTGTCTGCTGTGTGCGTGTGGATAACGTCTCAGATTAGCGACGGGGGGCTTGCCTAGAGCAAACAGTTTGGTGATCGAGGCAGTTCCATTACTAACAGGAAACCTCAGTGTCACCCCCGACTTACTTAATTACCAATTAAACTCTGCGTAAAAAAGCCACGCCTCCTGCTGTGATATAAGTACAAGGACAGCCCCAGCAAGCCGCCGGTCAAACGCCACTCCCTCCACATCCCGCCACTACAGGCCCGTCGTTTCCAAGCAACAGGAAGGATCATGTCGAACGTGTCATGACACAGCTTTCGGGACACAGGCCTCACGGCACAGAAAGATAATAACAGAGGTGCTCATCTGCTCGCTGAAATCTGCTGTTATGGTCCGATATAGGGGTATGATTGTGTGCCGGAGGTGGTCTTCACCTGTATGGACTCGTAAAGGGGGATTCAGGAAGGTGGGGGATTTTGTCTGTGTAGGGAGCCAGTCTGAACCCGGGAGGTCGTCTCGGATGAGTTTTACAGTTAATTCCCTCTAAATCTATATAAATGGAGTGTGGCGACACAGTACCGGCTGGCCGGAAGAGCGGGACACAGCCAGTTACATAATAAATCATTACAATTATAAATAACATTCCTAAACTGTGGGTCAATGTACCTGCAATGCTACAAACCGATTTATATTTGACCGCACTGTTAAATGCTTGCAATTACATCAAAGGCTAACTGAAGCCTAGTTTGTTAAGGAAGAAATGTTGGTTTTATGTAGTTAAATTAAAATGGTGTCATTCTGCTTGGTCCTTGGAAGGAGGGGTGTGTGGTGGTGGGGGGCAGATTACTATAATGATCATGGAGGTGGTGCGTGATAGCCTCATAATGAAGGGCAGAAGCTTACCTATCCTGAGAGGAATACTAGCCACTAACATGGGTTAATACTGTTTAATTACACTAAGTGAGACAGATCTGTTTTGACAGGCCATTTGAAAAGCCTGACCTTGTGCGTACAGCACATAGACATTATAGCACACTGACCATAAGGAGATCTACGGTCAAACTGTCATTTGGGGTAAAAGATTTTTAGGGTCTATTTTATTTGCAGATGTTTGAATTTCCTTCTATGATTTACTTAATAACAAATAATTGTATTCCCAGGTGTTAGGTTCTCGTTAGCGTGATAACCCAAAGAACTTTGTAGACTTTGTAGATCTTATGGGTAAAGATTTGGAAGTGTCGAATTTTGAGACAGGTGGCCCCGGAAAAGCAGCGCCATGTAGTGATAGCAGAAGAGACCGGCCGTTTCAGACACTTGATCTGCAGTTGTTTTTGACGGATGTTTTTCACTCTTCCCAAGAATATTGTGCAGGTGAGGACCTGGAGGGAGGCTAGCGATTGTAGAAGTTGGAGAGGAGTACAGGAGGAGTGGGGTTAGATGGTGGGGGGGGGTAACGGGCCGTCCAGAGAATACACTATCGTTCCAACAGCATTCAGTTAAAAATAAGCTTATATCCCATGATTATAAAGGACATGCATACTAAAATACTGAACCAAAACAGGTGCTCGCATCTGCACACGGGCCGTCTGGAATCACTGGGGCCCCACCTCAGATGACTCCTGCCCTCATGATTAGTTCAGCAGGCCGCTGAAGGATATGGATGGAGTGTCGAGCCCTCAGTTACCGGTCCACGGCATGAGTTGTTTTCTGGTAAATCACCTTCCTGGGTCATCAGTCTGCCGAGCTCAGTTCCCAGCACTGCACAAATCACAGGCTAAGAGCTCCCTGTTGCTGTTACAAGCTGGCAGACTGGGAGAATGTCTTTGTGCTGCCTTGCAGTAGGGCTTGTTAAGGCTGCGTGCTAATGCAATATTAAGGAACTGTGCTGGACTGCGGTAACGCATGTCCCCAGCAATAATTCTGGTCATTTTCTGGACACCGCTGTTTCTGCTTTAATGGTCTTTGTTGCTTAATCATTCCGGTCCTCTCGCCACCCCCTACCCTCACCTCCATTCTCACCTGACACCCCCACATTTTCCACACTCATCTCTGCCCGGAAAGGGGGGAGCGGGCCCCATGCCGTGGGGCAGCCCCCCGCATTTTAACATGGCACAGTCTTACGCGGAAAACGGCGGCTTATGTAAATGCTGCCGACCGCCACGTCAGAGTCGCTTGCGTAAGATGCGGTGAAGCAAAGCAGCCCACGGGCTCTGGGAACAATAGAGCAGAGAAACCCGCACGGGTCGCTGCAGACAGCATCTAAAAACGAGCATAAGGATGAGTGCAGAGGAAGGATTCTGCTGTAAACACTGCAGTTTATTAATGCATAATAATTCAGCCTGATTTCTCTATACTCTTTACATTTCCTTACTACCTGCATTATATTAAATTGTTCGTAAATTATTATTATTGTTTTAATTTATTGTTTTGTTTGTTTGCTGCATTGACTGGACAAGCATTCTGAAACATTCTGTCAATATTTCATTTATTTAAAATGGTAAAGCAGCAATTGAGGGAGGCGACCAATTAGAGTGGAGTGCGATGAGTCAAGTTACATAACTGACAGGAGGCAGCCGGGCGTACGTGTGGCAGCTGGAACAACACTGGTGACCAGGCAGGTGCTGTATTTGTGTTAAAGTGTCCCGTAGGAGGTGTAGTCCAGCAAAATCAATGCAACGCTAGTAAGGTAAGCAGTTTTTAGCTCTGGTAAGTTGCGTGAACAATTATTAATGAAAATCTAAGTAAAAAAAACAATTTCCTTTATAATATGGAATGAGTATGTATTTTGGGTGTATTTTTTGTAAATGTTAAGCGAGTAACACAGAAATGTAGAAAATCTCAGTGTGCGCACAGACTCTTGACTGTAATGTAAACGCATGGATTTACATCTGCTTATCGCTGAGGAATAGAAATACAACATCTCTCTGCATTTTTACGTAGATTTCCTGACATTTAAACATATTGATGCTAAATGTAGTCTCATTCCTTTGGCCTCCTTTGCTCTTATTTGTTTGTTCAGTCATTCTTAAGATTTTAAAAATTATATAATTTCTCTCTGGAATATGACAATATCAAATGCAACCCAGTCACTTTAGCATATCATTTCTAATGATTAGAGATCTCGGTTTTAGAGAGCAGTGCAGTACCTTCCCAAGCCTAAGTCCTCTGAATGCCCAGATTTTCACCTAAGAGTGATATTGGATAACATAACATTTAGGGAGAAGGGGTTTATCTTCCTGTCTTTAAGAGTGCATTCTATGTAAGTGGAACAAAGGAATTCACTTCACTCATCCAAAACATTACTGCCGGTAAAAGTACACATCTGAATAATTAGTTTGTGTGATTATTATGGTAAAATTGTGTGAATATTATGGTTTTTATGAGGGAGTCAACATGTAATTGCATCACATGTAGGTGGTCATAATTTGCTGGTACATCAGTGTATATGTAATGGTAAAATAACTAAATTGTTGTTTTGTTTAGTGAAACTAATTACACTCAAAGATGTTTCAGAACGACAGCACCAAAGGGCTCGTTGTTGATTCATTTGGAAAGCAACTTTTAGGATCTGTGTGCTCATATAGTCAGGCCATCCATAGGACAGGAAAATAAGGCACACATTAGCTGTAAGAGCATGTTTGCTGCGCTCATCTTTGGGAAAATTTACCCAGAGAAGGTCTGTCAGCCTCGTGAGGCTCTCTTGCCTGTAGAACTTATAGAGATGCGAATTCAATTTCACGTTTCATTGGTTCTTTCCACTGCCGACAGAGACGCAGGGGCCCCGCCTTCCAGCTCCTGGTCCTATATGAAGGCCCCATGTGGGCCCCCAGCTTTCCTGCCACATCGGCCCCATGTGGGCCCCCAGCTTTCCTGCCACATCGGCCCCATGTGGGCCCCCAGCTTTCCTGCCACATCGACTCCATGTGGGCCCCCAACTTTCCCGCCACATTGGCCCCATGTGGGCCCCCAGTTTTCTTGCCACATCAGCCCCATGTTGGCCCCCAGCTTTCCTGCCACATCAGCCCCATGTGGGCCCCCAACTTTCCCGCCACATTGGCCCCATGTTGGCCCCCAGTTTTCCTGCCACATCAGCCCCATGTTGGCCCCCAGCTTTCCTGCCACATCAGCCCCATGTTGGCCCCCAGCTTTCCTGCCATATCAGCCCCATGTTGGCCCCCAGCTTTCCTGCCACATCGACTCCATGTGGGCCCCCAGTTTTCCTGCCACATAGGCCCCATGTGGGCCCCCAGCTTTCCTGCCACATCAGCCCCATGTTGGCCCCCAACTTTCCCGCCACATTGGCCCTGTTTGGGCCCCCAGTTGTCCTGTGCCATGGGTCCCATGTGGGCCGTCTGCTATCCTGTGCCATAGGCCCTGTTTGGGCCCCCAGCTGTCCTGCCCCATTGGCCCCAAGTGGGCCCCCAGCTGTCCTGTGCCACCCTTGACTGTCTTTCACACGGGATTCTGCCGCATGATGCTACTGTAAAGGTTTGCAAAGTTCCCCCTGATGCTGGGCTGAGCCGGGAGCTCTTGTGGATTTTCTGCTGCCTCCAGCCACTCAATTGATTAATCAAATTGAAAATAACATCGGCTGCCTCTGCAGCAGGGGGTTATTCTGCAACAGCTAATTTAAGCCACAGGCGGTGCACCACCTGCAGGGCAGATCTTTGTCTTTCTAAATGGACAGCGCCGCAAGACAGAATGCAGGAATCCCTGAAGTCCACAGCCATGCTGTGGCTAAGGCTGGCCAATCACAGGCCTCGCTGTCCAGCCTGCCCTGTCTCTCATTAACAGCTAGTGCGAAACAGGCTGTACTGTGAATCCATCACGGTTGTGATGGTCAGAGTGTGAGATCCTCTGTTAATGCTCTGAACCTCGTGTTGTTACAGTAGCTTTCGTAGGATAGGGGTGGAATCGCTGTCCCCGGTCCTGAAGTCCTGTTATCGGCGCTGGCGAGGAATCGCTGTCCCCGGTCCTGAATCGCCATCATTAGAGCGGCTGCAGCATAGCTGCCCAGGTTCTCCTAAACTCATATTTTCACTGCTGGTGTGAAATTACTGTCCACAGTGCTACACTGCATCATGGGAGCTGGTGTGGAATCGCTGTTTATAGAGCCACACTGCCAAGAATGTATTCTTCAGCTCACACACCTCACTAATAAATGGGACATGGGCTTTTTTGGCACTGTTCTTGAAGCCAGTGATATGTGCGATGGAGCCTTGGGGTGCCTACTGAATGGGCCGAGCTCTGTAGCTAATTTTCACTGCCACATCCTTATATCGTTACAATGGCTACTGAACCACTGTAGGGCTGGAAAACTGTTTTTGCATAAAACAGCATGTGACCTGTCATCTATGTATAATGGCATGTTATGTGCCCCTGCAAATTGCCTGGATTAAATGTTAAAGTTCAGTAAAATTGAAGATTTCAGCCAAATATAGTGTGTTTGGGAGGGGGGACAATTGGTCTGCCAGCTGGGACACCAGAACACTTCATGTCCCATGCAACCAAAAAGCAATTCTTTAATTCACCAAGAAAATGACTGAAGTGAAGGTTTGGTGGAAATAATAATTGTAATTAATATTGTGTATGGTAATATTGCTAAGATCTCATATTAGGGACTTAGAAGCACAAGTTCAAAAATCAACAATAAGCTCTTTTGAAAATGATTTTAAGCAACAGATCACACGCCAAAGGATTTATATTTCAGTGTGTCACAGGCACGACTTATGTCTCTGTTTCTAAAGTTTCCGAAAATGCCTTCTGTGAACAAACCATTAACTCGGAATCATCTGTGTGATCAAACTGAAGTAGACAGCTTATCTCCATGGGTGGATTTAATGTTAGATATAATGCACCGTCATTCAACTGGAGAGGGGGAAATAAACAAAAACAAAAGGAATAGAAGAAGCCTCCTGCACCCAGTGCTGAGCCACAGCCGTGTCACAGACACATCGTGGGTAAGCCCTGCCCCCCCCCCCCCCCCTTGTCTTCCTTGCAGTAAAAGCTGATTGCTATAATCTTATCCATAATGAAATTCCCAGCAGGACTGTGGCATTATGTTGAGCACAAGAGCCAGGGGGAGGCTTTTCAGGAATTGCGCTCACTCACTTACTCTCTCTCTCACTCACTCACTCAGTCACTCACTCGCTTGCACCACTCACTTGCTCACTCCCTCATTCACTTGCTCACACATTAACTCACTAACTTACTTACTTGCTCACTCACTCACTCAATTCTCACTCACTCACTCATGTACTCAGTCACTTACTCACTCACTCTCTTAGTCACTTACTCGCTTACTCGCTCGTTTGCTCACTCACTCACTCAGTGCCCACTCAGTCACTGACTCACTCACTCATTTACTTGCTCACTCGCATACTCACTGACTCACAACACTCATTCACTAACTTCCTCACTTGCTCGCTCACTCACTCACTTGCTCACTAACTCATTTACTTGCTCACTCACTCACTTACTAACTCACTCACTTGCTCACTCACTCACTCAATGCACACTCAGTCAGTCACTCACTCACTCATTCACTCGCTTACATCCCTGCTTTTTATTCAGAATCTGTCAAACAGACAGAGGGGGGGCTCCTTGTGCTGTATGAATGTCCTTTGCTGCTACATTATGCACAGCATGATGTTATTTAGGGTTCAGAAGGCCAAAGAAATCATATCACTCAATAGGACTGGATAGTGGGCTAACAGCTAATACCCCTCCTGCCCCCCCCCCAAGGAAATCAGGGCTTGTTCTGGGTCAATCTCTGCTTCTGTCGATGTATCGAAATGGAGCCTGAACATTCTGAAGCTGTTGTGTTTCTTTCTTGAGCTCTCTTCCCAGTCGCTTTTGTCCAGTAAGGTAATGGTATGCGCAGAAGAAGCGGCAGGCGCCAGAATCGCCGGCAATCAGACGGACGTTAAATCGGCCGTGAAATGTTCCCTCACTGGAACCAAACATTACGCCCCCCCCCCCCGTGTCTGCCTCCAATGGTCCATGGAAGCAGGTGAAAGACATCAGCTTGGCGCACAGGCCTGAATGCCTGCCAGGTGACCTGCTTTCTGCTGTGGATCCTTGTCTGATTAGAGGTGACGGACGTCCATTTTCTTCCTCCACTGCTTCAATTATCGGTTTCCCAGAAGCTGGCTCACATTTCCTATTCAGGGTCTGCAGGACCGGATCCTATTCACTGGAGCAGCAGGAATCCATGTCATCGGGTTTCGTGGGCTGGCTTAGAGTACCCCGCCAGGAACTATTTGTCTCTCCTGCTCTTCCTGGTGGGGGGGTCGGGGGGGCTATCCTTTGGGTCAGGTGACTGATCTGCTGCCTTTCCATGAACTTCACCCTTGCTTCTCACTGGGTGAGAACGTGTGCTCCAGATAAGACTTTCCACATGTACTTTCCCACTGGCTGCACTGATGTAAGAATATGCTAGTCTGACAGCTGCTCCTTGGGTGGGGGCCAGCTGCACCTTTTTATTGCCCCCCCCCCCATATTGGTTCTGCTGCTTAGGTTCTCATTAATGCTCCTACTGGTGATGGTTAGAGCCGCCTGGCTCTCACTGCATGCTCCATGTCTGCCCCGGGCCGTAAGTTGCATACTTCAGCTGACATGAAATGCAGATGCAGACTGTGACGTCTCTTTATTGCGCCTGGCTGCTGTCCGGGCCCTGATTCATGTGCCCATCTGGGTGGACTGCAGACAATTTGTGCTCTGCTTTGAAATACCTCTATAGCATTGTCCTTGGCTTCGCGGTATGATCCAGCTCTGGAGGTTTCTCCGAGGTTCACCTTGCTGTATAGCTCCCACTACCTGCTGGTTCTCTGGAAGCAGCCCGTTGTCCATCTGCCAGAGCCACACTTCTGACCGTTACATAATCGCCTGATGGACCCTTTAGAATGCTGAGAATCTGCAAGGCCCAGCGTGCCGCGTCCAAGCCTCCAGTGAGCAGAATGGCAGTGCTGCTGCAGTTAACCTCCAATGCTAATTTCTTCATGAGTCTCGCAGTTCACAGTTTCTCATTGTAACCATAAGATTTCATCCATCTATCCATCCATCTTCTGTACACGTGTCCTATTCAGGTTCACAGGGGTCGCAGGAGCTACCGGCACATGGCACCGAGTAAGCCAAGAGGGGGCACAAACCCATCCCATCGCAGGGCCAACACACATCATTCACACACACATTCACACCATTGAGACTAAAAATGTTCAGAACAAGACCAAGTTTTGTATGTGTTTAGTCAATTTTTCCCCTCAAGCAAGTACTAGAGTTTCTGTATTCAATAATGCATCAGATCGAGAGAGCGCATCATGAACGTAGGAGTTCCTGACGTACCCTGAGGTAAAGCCAACTGCGGACGGCTCTTAGAGGCAGAAGCATTCGCCGGCGAGATACCGCCACGGCAACTGCGGCTCCGCGTGGCCCACGTCGCCGGGTGTTTCTTCCGCTTTATGCTTCCCTGCTGTCGGCGAAAGCAGCTCAAGCGCAGTTGACACGGGGTGACGCCTCCATTTCACTGTTGTGTTGCTGCGGGCTTGTAAAAATGTCACTGTCAGAAGCCACATTCTCCGTGAACTCAGTCGCTGCACGTCCCACTTAAAATTGAAGCATGTTAAGTGTCCTTAAATGAGAAAAGACTCTGCGGCCGTGTTTCCCGTTTCACTGTCTAACAATGGAACTGACACTGGAACATTAATAATAAACAGTAACAAATAAGAATGCTGCCTACAATTACACAATGTCTCACTTTCACGCTTGCTGGCGGATAGCAGAGCATTCTGTTGGTTTTATCTTCAGCACTGTTCAATAACAAAAACAAACACAGCATTCACAGTTAATTTACATCACAATTTCATTCCCCTCATTACAGACCTTGCTTATGTAGATTGTTTCATATTATGTGGTGCATGTGTGCCCTTTGTTACAGGCTTCTGTTCTTCACAAGCTCCTGTACACCTGCATCCTGACAACAACAGGGAGGGTGACCAACAGCACCCTCTGTTTACTGACATAATTGATCATTTAACAGCATAACTTAATATTGCAAATGATGACCTACAGGATGATTTTTTTAAATATATACACATATACTGTATATGTATATATATGTGTGCACCAAGAAGTAGTTATATGTGCATGCGAGTGCTTTCTTGTGCCAGTGAGCATTACACACCGTAATGTAGAGCATTTCAGTGCTGAAGCTGGTGTCGTTTGCATGAATAAGTATCAGTTTGTTAAAGAAAAATAATCAGTCAGTGACAATGAGGAAGTGGGAACTGACTATCATTTACAAAGTTGGAGCTCAGGAGCATACTTACACTGACATATTGACAATATAGCATTTTGACCCTCATAGTTAAAACTATGCTGACTGCACTTCTCTTTCGCATTTCAGCAGAGAGGCATATTTAACTATAGAATTAAATTGGTGCATTAAATATTTGTACAATGTATGTACTTGTTTAATGCAAGCAGGCTTTTAGTACACTCACAGGCATAGCAGCATTTCATCAGTGTTGCTTTCATGCCTTCAGAATGAAAAAGGAGACACTGCAATGTGTCTGTACCAGGAGAATTCTGACGGGCGGGGGGGCTCTGGTAACGTGGGGGACACCTGAAACTTGTCGACAATGAACTGCCCCGCTGTACGCTTGAGGGTTTGGGTTGATTGGGCCAGTTTAAGTGGTTGAAGATGGTCAGCAACAAAGACTCCAAGCTGGGAATTCAATGGCTAAATTATTCGTGTCCTTGCTACAATTAGCTCAAGTCAGAAGAACCACGGATCTAAAGCAGCCTCTGGTGGGACGCCCATGAACTAGAGAAACAGGAGGGAAGGAAAGCTTTAAATGAGCTGTATTTAACCAAAAACGTCTAGCATGCAGTATTCATCGCGGTGATATTAGCTGTCCGGCTAAGAAGTGCATAAATAATAAACCTTCACAGGACGCCTCCCCTTAATATGTTTGGCCCATGAAACTTTTAACCAGCACTGAAAAGCTCTTTCTGATACCAACCGCCAACACAATGGCACAGAGGCCAAGGGGAACCCAACTAGGCTAGCTGCAGAACAGTCAGGGAACACGTACAGTTACAGGCAAGAAGAACAAATGCTCCAAGGGTGGGAAAAAAGCCATGTCTGTATCTGCTGGACATTTGCTACTAATTGCTGTCCATCCAAGCAGGTCCTGGGCCCTTGGGGCTGTGTGGCTCAGCAGATTAGGCCTCTGTGACTGTGATTGGAAAGTCACCCAGTCGAATCACATGGTCAGTTAAAGTGACCAAATCTCAGACAAACTCTTGTGCAAGGCCCTTAACCCCAAGAAATGCTCCAGGGGAGATAGACAGAAAGACCGACAGAAAGATGATTTTCTCCCGCAGTCTAGCGATATTCCGTTATACTAACTGGCATCTCTACACTGATGACAAACTGTCAACACACTGTAATACATTTAAAGTATCATTTATGACAAAAGTTTGTATGGTATGCATGGAGATTTCTGTAAATACAAGGGGTTTACAAGGCCACAAAAAAACGCTATGATTTTTCTTTTGGTCCCGGTTGCAAATTTGGTTTAATAAAACTAAGCAGGCCTCCATCGGCATGACCTGCCAGCCTCCAAACAAATATATGAATTGACTTCGACACAAGCCTGTTCTGACAGCCTGTTGTTTTGACAGCAGGTGCATCACCATGCAGAGGGCGATGTAGCCTGGGTGGGGGGGGGGTGCGAGGTGGGGGGGTATGCGAGACCAATCAAAG
>JAODKN010000021.1:9926968-9943371 GCA_026774425.1 Petrocephalus zakoni | reverse complement strand
GATAACTTTTAAGAATACATTTTTACTACTAATTACTGGTACTGCTAGCCAGCTCTCACTATTTAGATGGCCTTGCAATACTGTATCTATCCTTAAAACAGTTTGTTGTAACAGAATATTTCCAATAAATGTACCCAGTATATTTTTTATTATGGGGATAGAGAGGTAGAACAGAAGAAAAAACGGAACGGAAGGAAAAAGTAATATCAGCTCAAAGAAAAAAATGACAGTGACGAAAGCGTTATGTGTCATTATGCAGAGAATATGTGCAGACTGTTGAGACTGTGCGTCCCCCTTAAAGGTGGGCCTGTGCTGTGACTGAGCATGTCTGTGTCTGTGTCTTTACAGTATACATGTTGGGGAAGATAAATGAGATGCATTGGGGGTACAGATGAAAGCGCGGAGAGGGAGGAGCCAAAGGAATATTGATGGGGGAAGGTTGTTGATGGGTCACCAAGGCGGGCCGGACCGACCGTGCACCGTGAGCAGGCCAGTGGGAGAGGAATGGCAGTCCCCGGGACGGCACCCCCCTGTCACACCCTACCCCAGGCAGACCACATCCCGCATGTCATGCTACCACTGCCCCGTATGCTTCAAACTGACACAGTTGTTGTGCTTGATTCATTCATACATAGAATTTGTATTAACAGCGCAATGCAGTATTAGAGGGAATTTGCTTCAAATACCAGCCTGCCTTAAACACCGGTTACTTTTGCGGCTTGCCAAGGCCACTCCTGGAGGAAGCATGGTAACACAAAATACACATACGCATCTCTTAGGTTTATGGTTACACAATGACACATTGACAGACACATTGGCTTTCATAATTGTGTTTTTGTTTGTAGCTTCAATAATAAATCATTTCAAAACATTCTGTTTTTCCCCATTGTACTAAACCCTGAAACCCAAACCAAGGTTTGTACTGAAGCATAGATTTTGTGTACCGTTACACCCCTACAATCAATCATTTACAATATCTGGATTCTGTAGTCTATTTGTTTTTACTGGATGTCTTGTGCATAAACTCCTTATGATTTATGTATGGGAAATAGATCTTTGCTGAGCTGGCAGACAAGATGAGGATGTGTGTTAACTGCGTGGGTGTGGGCACAACATTCAAGAAAAAAATAATCAAAACTAATCAATTTAATTTAAGAAATTTAAGAAATTGTGGGGCTGTAAACTGGCTGCAGACAGGCACTATGGACTCCTGCATGACAAATCCTTTCATATATGGTTTTAATACTGTACTCAAATCCAAATCTGGATTTAAGTACCACAACATAAAGAAAGTAAAAACTGAGCATATTTCCACTGTGATGTTTTTGAGTGCAGAACACTCTCTCCAATGGTTAAGATACTGCAGTGCTTTTGCAAAAATCTCTTTTTGGGGAAACAAAAAAAAATTGTTCTTTTAGGTAGTCACGGTAGCAATGGTCATGACTCTGTGGCAGGTAGTTAGTTACCCAAGTAACAAGTAATGTTTGTCTTAGATCGGTTAATTAAGTTCAATGCTAATGTATTTGTATAGCATGTACACAATGTTACATTGCCTCAAAGCTCTTTACATTATCCCTGCCCAATGCAGCGGAAGAGCAAGCCAGAGGCAACAGTGGCAAGGAAAAGCTCCCTAGTTACCTTAGGAGGAATCAGGCTCTAAAGGGGAACCCATCCTACAGGGACCGGCGAAGGAAGTCCAAACATGTCAGTATTGGCCGAATTTCAATAAAAATCTAAATATCACCTCAGTCCAATGTCTTGGTCTATATTTATTGCTGATATTGAAACTTTATCAATATTAAAAGTATCAGCACCAGAGCTAAAGATACAACTGCTAAAAGTAATGGAAATCATTGCATTGGATGATCAGCCATTTTCTATGGTGGAGGACAAAGGATTTTGTCATTTACCACCTAAAACAGTTCTCAAAGTACTGGCCCGTGTCATGTTCGTAATTCATTATAAAATCTGGTCCACAGATCGATCTTTCACTTTCTACTTAAAAAGAAAAAACAATGTAAAAATCATTCTGCTAATCTGCACCAGCAGGTTTGGCAAGTTCCTCTGCCAGCACCCCCAATCTCTATGTGTTTGTTTTTTTTTTCCATTTATTTTTATGTGCAATTAAGTTGTTGGCTTTTTGACAGTTTACACTGGCTTGCTTGTATTTAATCATAACAAGAAAAAACAGGTTCTAAGTTTCTACTTTCTGTGTATTAGATTAATAGTGTATTAAGTTCTCATGATCATATTTCAGATTTTTGTTTCTGTGATGTTCAACTGTTTCACTTTAGGTTATCAAAATAATTGATTAATAAAACTGAATGCATTGAATTGCACCCTAAATAATCACGATCAAACTGAACTGCCTTGCGGCCAACAATTTTCACTGCTACGTCACAGGTACTTTGTATAGGAGAAGGTCTGGAACAGATTTAATTTTGAGACAGATTGCACCAAAACTGAAGAAGTGTCATTTAGCGGTGGCACGTGAAAGGACATGCACAAATGCAGATATGGTGAAGCTGATTTCATTGAGACAACTCACACAAATTTGGGATTTTTTGGGGAGGTTGTATCACACCCCTCCCATCCAATCCTCTTGTATGCCACACCCCCTCGTCGCCCTTGTGTGGAATCCCGGTGTTTCCCAGCTGTTTCCAGTCCACGTCTCATCAGTGGTGTATTTTAGTCTGCGTTCAAGTTTGTTTCCTCAGTCTTGTCATTAACATCTCGTTGAAGTCTCATTAACGTTATGTGTTGCTCTGCACTGTTTATTATTCACTTTATTGTGGAGACATCCCCGACCTCGCCACCTGAAGCAGGGAGGAAGAAAAAGCAGAAGACCCGGAGACGGGAGGAGATGGCAGAGGTCTCCTTACCCCTGTTTTACACTAGATGCGTGTGCGTTGCGGTGCGTCTCCGCCACGGCAGCCGCAGATAATTGCCGGCAACAAAGTCCATGTATCAGTGCCTGCTCCTGTTCCGGTGGTGTCTGCCCCCCGTTCCTGTGGTCTCCTTAGGGTCCTTCTCTCTCTCCGCTATCTGCCCTGCTGCGTGTCGGGAGGAGCCCCTCCTGATTCTGCAGGTCCCCAAAATCCCAAGGAAGGTGGCACTCGAAGCGCCTGCTTCTGTTCCTGCACGCAAGGTTCCTGTACCTGAGGTTCCTGCACCCGATCCTCCGCCACCTGGACAGGGGGGCGGATCCCGGCAATGGTCCCGCCTTTCTATTTCCCTGCCCCCCGGCTCGCCCTCAGTCTCCCTGTCTGTGGCTCAGGAGGCGTCGGCAAGTCCTCTGGCTCCTGCTCGGCGGGTCCCCCTCTGATGCCTCGTTGGTCGCTGTCGGCCCTGTCTCTGACACCTCGTCGGTCGCCTGTGGGGTCCCCCCTTCAACCTCGTCAGTCGGCGTTTCCCCAGTCTTGTCATTAACACCTCGTTGAAGTCTCGTTAATGTTACGTGTCGCTCTGCACTGTTGTGCATAATAACACCCCCTACGGGGATTGTATAGGAGAGTAGGTGGGGTAGAGATGGTATGAGAGGAGCAGGGATTAGATGAGGTGGGGGGAGATGGGATTATAAGGAAATACATTATTGTTGTTCCAACACCATGTAAAGTGATGTGAAAAAGGAAGTGCAAGTCTTTCACTTCTAAGGTTTTACATATCAGGACATAATAAAACATCATCTGGTCCTTAGCAGGTCTTCAAATTAGGTAAACACAACCTCAGATGAACAACAACACGACATATTACACTGTGTCATTATTTATTTAACAAAAACAAAGCCAAAATGCAGTAGAAGTGTGTGTAAAATTAAGTAAACCCTTATTGCCTATACAGGAATTAAGAGGGCAAGTAGCAGCCAGGTTCTTCTAATCAAATGCATTTAATTAATTGATCATCAGCAATTGTGACTACCTCTACAAAAACAGAAGTTTTAGTGGCTTGCTAGTCAGGAGTAATCAGGTGCGTGAAAAGAAGTAAGGTGTTGCAATGGCCCAGTCGAGACCTCAACTCCATGGAAATCCTATAGTGGGACCTTAAGAGAGCTGTGCATGAACAAATGCCCTCAAACCTCAAAGAACCAAAACAACATTGTAAGGGAGAATGGGCCAAAATTCCTCAATATTGTTATGAGAGACTTATAATCATACAGAAAACAATGACTTCAACTTACTGCTGTAAAAGGTGGTTCGACAAGCCATTGAATCATAGTTTTTCACACATGGCTTCTCCAGTTTTGTTAAATAATGACACAGTGAAATCTGTTGTGTGTTTTATACCTGAGGTTAGATTTAGATCATTTTAGAACCTGGAAGGACCTGATGATATTCTTTTACTATGTCCTGATGCATACAACCATAGAACTGAATTGTACTTGACTGTGTAATTCTACATGACTGTAGTTTTATTTTGGAAACAGATTACATACAGATTAATATAGATTGCCATTGCATCAGCTGACTCATATTTTCCAGCACATTTGCCAGCCTGCATTCAAGGCCGTAAGTTGGACTTCAACAGTGGCCTGAACACCCTGTCCCCCTAAACACACACATATGCGGACGCACACCCACGCACGCACATATACCATGTATTCCTATCTTTATGGGGACATCCCATTCATTCCAATGGGCATAACCCTGATCCCAACTATGACACCCTTAACCCCTACCCAGCTCTAAGCATAACCATAAGTAACCAAACAAAATATGAGATTTTTTAGTTTTTTGATTGCAGTCACAGATTTTTATAAATTTGAGGTTATCCTTTTGGGGACCAACAAAATGTCCCCACAAGGTAGAAAATAACAGGTTTTTACACACTGTGGGGACATTGGGTCCCCACAACGTAATATAAACATGACGACACCCACACAGAGTACTGTTTGGGACATGTACATACCATCCATACCTAAATCTGCATCCTTGCCTACATTTAATGACAATTGAATACTTTTGAAACTTTAGTACTTTTAATATCGGATACTTTAAGGCCATGATCACACTACAAAGCTTGAAGTGACTAAAATCAGATTGTTTTTTTTGTCTGAATTGTCACTCAGATCAGATTTTTTTTTTCATGGTTGCTTGGACACAGAAATCAAATCTTTTTAAATCCAATTTGAGTCGCTTTCATATGTGGTTCTTGATCAGATATGTATCTGATTCATGGCCATCTGAATGGTTAGATTGAAATTCATATGTTCTTTTTTCTGCATAAACACATGAGTTTCTTTTTTGCTACTGGTGAAATGGATGATAAAAACCTTTCAATGTGCGCATGTGTGCCATTTCCGAGAACAGATGCATTCTTATTACAGTTACAAACAGGTCAATTGTAATTATGAATGTGAACCATCAAGAGGCAAATCTGATCTAAGCAAGAATTCAGAATCTTATTTCTGCTTTTACACGAGCATAGTTTTCAGTATGGTGGCGCAGTGATTACCACTGTTGCTTCACCTCTGGGCCAAGGGGTTGAGTCTCCACCATGGCTCCATACATGTGTTTGTATGTTCCTCCTGTGTTATCATGGTCTCCACCAGGCACTACAGACCCCCCCACAGTACAAAAACATAATGCAACTAAACAAATCAATATGAATTAATTTTCTACATACATTACCATGTCTGTTTCAGTTGTTTATCTATTGAGTGGCAGGGAGGGTGTACCATGACCATTTTTGGTATAATCCTACTAAAATATGAATTCCATTTTGCGTATCAATGTTTTATTCAGAGTCCAGGTCAGTCAAATTTGACACTGTCAGATTTCACATGCTGTTTCATTTTCCAACATTTTGACAAAGTGGATTCCCTGTGTTGCAGAGTAAGTCTAGAGGTGGAGAAAACTCAGCTGAAAACACTCCACTACCCAGAAGACCACTGTACAGTATGGCTAAAACATAAACAGGAAGTGGGGTGCCTGTGAAGAGAGGACTAGAAGGGCTCCAAAAGCAGCACCTGGTTGGAAGAGGTCTGGCGAATGTTGTCTGCTCTACATTAGGTTTCCATTTAGTGGTGAAGTTCCCTTCTCCATGAGGGCCTGCTCTACACACAGCCCATTAAGTAAACTGCCTATTGTCTTTTAATGTGCTTTCAGCTCATCTTCATGAGGCAATTCAGTCACTTAAATATTCATATTAAGTGTAGTGGCTGGTCTTCAGGGGGGATTCCCTACTTGCCAGGAATTAAACCCGTTTCAAGATCATTTCATTTAGTGTAACAGCGAGATGTGGTGCTAGTGCTATTTTAACAGCAAGCTGGTCCTCTAAAGTATGCACAAATAATCCATTATACATAATAACATTACTTTGTACGCTGAAATTTGGAATGCAAAGAAAAAAACTATCCATGTGTCTAATGGGGGGTTTAATATACCTTTATAACCTGAAAATGGATTTTCTTGAATTAACTTCTCTTTAAACATTTTTAACAGTTATTTTGAAACCATAACCCCGCAGCATATTATATATTTTTTTCTTCAAGTTGTTGTGCGGTTTCCCCCCACTACCTAGAAACATTTCAAAGAAAATTGGGCAGTGAATGGTGTGTGTGTGTGCCCTGCGACTGGTTGGCATCCCTGGGTCCCGGGTTATGCCCTGCATTGCACCCATGGCTTCCAGGATTAGCTCCACAGACTGCACAGGACAAGCAGGTATGAAAAATGGACGCATGCATGATGCTTCTCAAAGACTATGTTCTCATTATCAGAAGTATTTATTTATTTATTTAACCAAGTTTTTCTTGAATTTTTATATAACTATTGTGGCGGCGGCGGGATGAATGACCCATAATGCAGGCTGCGGTTATGAAGCCCCTCAAAGGGGTGTTTATTCTCAAAATAGGGGAAAAACGGGAACTCAAAGCCACAGGTAACATTGACAATAACCGACAAGGGGAACAGGACGCAAACTGACTAATATAGGGCAGGACATAAAGGAGTAAACGTAAGGCAGGTGTGCTGGGCTAACAATGGGATTGAAACACAGGGTAAAGCTAAACAAAACTCAGGTGTGGGTGATTAAGCCCCGCCTGAGGGAAGCACAGGGGAAAAGACATGCCGGGCAGGGCTGAGCATGACAGTAACTACATTTTATTAATATTTCTTTGTTTGCTTGATGTTTCCCATTAGCCAGAATAAAAACTATGGATTTATAGGCCATCCATGCATTAATCGTATCCAGTGCAGGGAAGTGATGTCACCCTTATATACTTTTAATATGATTTGTTGTCAGGATCAGTGCCCATCTAGTCCTGTCCCATGTGCCTTGATGCCATTTGACCAGCAGGTGTCACTGGCCATCCTGTTCCCTCTTCTGTCTTTTAACCCCTTGGGCCCTAGTGTGTTTGCTTGCTCCCTGGGCCACTGCATGGCCGAACGGGCTAAGCGGTTGGCCACGGTTCTTAGCTCCCCTTCTTGTTATTAAACATTTGTTATTTTATGTTCTCCTGGTTTATTAAGTGTATATATTCCAATTACAGTCCCTTGTATTTGATCCCAGGTTTAATTCTGTCCCTGTATTTATGTTCCTGGTTTTTTGTAGCGTCAGCCTTCAATGTTAAGGTTTCTGATTTTCTGTGTGTATTTGTAATTTACGCCACCTATTGCTTGTTGCGCCGTGCCGTTGATTGGTTAACTGAGTTATGGTTCCCACCTGTCCTGCATCACGGCTTGTTAGTTGTAGATTGAAGTGCCCGTCCTCTTTCTGTTCCTTAGTGAGTCGTTTCCTTTGTTAGGTCTGTAGCGTTTTGAGCTTGTCCTTATGTTACTTCGTTTTGTAGCTTGACTTGATTTCCTAGTCCTACTCTGTTGTTCTTTCCATAGTTTGTTTTTTTATGATTCTTTTAGTAATTCCCCTGTTTTGTTTTTCATCCCTCATGGCCCCCTTATTGTGGTGTTCCCCTTTGTGTTCAGTTTGTTTAATAAACCCCTGTATGGGCGCCCCTCCATGGATTGTCCCATTTTTTAGCCTTCACCGTGCTCCGCCATAATGCTCATATGAATGCTTTTGTAACAGACCAAAACCCTGCTCAGGTGTAAAAAATGCAGTCCTACACACAGGGCTGAATGAACACTGAAATACTCCACAGAAGACATTTGGGAGACCTTTACATCATAAAGGTACAGATTAGCATGGATTTATGCTTTTTTAACACTTGGTTAAGGATCTTAAATTACAATTATACGCATGTTGTTGGGCAGCCAGACGATGCAAACAGAGGATGGGACATTCCAAAGGAACAGTATCCATGAAGACCTGGCTCTGACCACAAATTTCCCAAACACAGGGACTGGAGGAGAGAAGGGGCTGATTTCTTTAGCGCCTTCGGGATATTTGAGTAAGGCAAACCAAGCAACATTCAAAAATAACCACTTTGCTCTCTAACTTCAATGAAGAGAGTGTAAACCCAGGAGAGCTAGATCATTACTTCCAGTCTCCCTGACACACACAGCACAAATGTCCTCTAAACCACTCTCAGCTAATTACAGCTTGTTCCCAGCTATACTTCTCCTCCTCTGGAAGGCCATACCTGTTTCTGATACACACACACAAACCTGGAGGATTTCAGGATCTTGGACACCAACTGCCAGAAGTCACCATAGTATTGCATTTGGATAATAATTCACTTAGTACGATTCCAGGTGTTCTGTTCTGCTTCAGGAACCCAAAGCAAGAACAGGAATCCCCTTACTGTGATGTGGCTGTTTTTACCACCCCAACACATCACCAAAGAAACAGAGGTTTGGTTGTTATTCCTCTACATTAAAGGAAAATTTCACAACAAAACTCTCATCTGTTACCCAGAGGCAGGTCACATAGTTGTAACCACCATGCCTGTCGGGGACATCCTCACAAGCAGCTCACTCGGTCAAAGCCGCACTCCCCCATCTATGGCCATGGGCTGCCTCCCTGCACAGATGTAGGTAAACACCATGCCGCGTCCTGACACAGTATGCCTTGTTAAGCTCCAGAAACAGCTGCACAAAAACTGAACTTTAAAGACATTTCTATGTAGGGGAAAACATGCAGAAATCTCCGAAACCAGAGGAATTTGTTCAAAGTCATTACTTATTTACTAAACCCTTGGGTCCTTGCAGCTACACATATTTGGCCAATAATCTGTTCTTGCTGGGTGATTCTCTGAACATAAACATCCCGAAAAATGCATATTGTTTCAGGTTTGAAATTTAAATACAAGTAAAAGAACCTTTGGTTTTCTCACAAATGTCTTTACAGGATGTCGCAGACATGATATGTGTGACCACATTTCAGAATAGAGGCATGTGTGTGTGTGTGTGTGCATGTTTTGGATGGGAGGGAGCTGAAGATGACAGATTTTCTCTTGTCACACCATGGTGTAAGTGATGAAATAAAGGGTCAGACTCAATTTCAGCAGTGTCTTGTGAATTCCTTTCACCCCCCGTGTCTTCCGGCCCCATATAAACGTAGGTGCTGGGCTTTCTGTCACTACTCGCTGGCCTCTTCCCAAACCATCAAAAACAACCCAAACATAATGAGTAAGCGAATTAGCTTTTAATCTGCAAAAAAGGTTAAGAAAACTGCACTGTAATGTCTCTGGGAGTTAGTTTCCATCAGTCATGCTGTTAGAGACAACCAAAGGGGGCTAGATAGAGCAAGATACTATTAGCAGCATGTCTGTATAGCCTCTGTGGACAACAGCTAAAAGTCAACAATTACATTTTTAATAGCATCCAATTTATATTCATAAACATGATCAAGGGAATGACAAGTAACCAGGAAACAATTCCGTGTTGATTCCAGACTGATCTCATTCTTCTGTTATGAGCATTTATGCTTTATTCCTTCGGACGGTTCCATTAACGGTTGCATCCGCTCGACAACCTTGCCAGTGTTGTTTTCATACACCATTAGCTTTTTAACAGGGGCATCGTTGCCGTCTCTCCTCCTCGCGCTCATTAAAAACGTCCATCTGGTTGAAAGTTTAATTTGCTCCCAGGAATTTGGACCTGGCAGATTCTCAGATAAAGACATCACGGGCGTTACATTACCAAGGAGCAAACCATGGCTTTGGGCATGTCGACCAGCACAGAAATCCGAAAATATCCATTTACTAGCCACATGTCTAATGACGGCCTTTGGGTTAAAAGGGATGCACAATTACACCATAGACTATAGGGTCAGATGTATCCAGCAAACTTTTTATTTGTTCATCAAGTGTTTGGGTCTGTGAGTGAAAGAGAGCAGTAGTTTTCTAAACTCTTGATCTTACACGTCAGGGCCAATCCGAGTTGAGCGTGATCATCACAGGATAGGGCTTTGGAAACCCATGGCCCCATCAGGAAGGGAGGGATGACTCACTCATAAATCCGGTGGGCAGACGGACCAGGGAGAAGCCGAGATTAAGAAAGGCAGTCATGTGTGTGTCGCTGGTCGTCGGCTGCATTTCAACGAGGCCTGTCTTATGCTGCTCTGCTCGCAGCCTCAACTGCCCTTCGGTGAGCTGGCATCTAATTAGACGATCTGTCTGTGGCGGCGGCAGAGGCGAGACCGCCAAAGGACAGTGGCATGTTTGGCATGCGTCACATGACACAAGCGTGTAGGTCAGAGCTAAGTCAGGAGGTGCGTCTACAGCAGTCAGGGCCACACAGTGGCTCGCTAATGAAATGCCAGGAAAATTAACAGGAAGGACGCGAAGCGAAGGGCGAAATTCCGGCACGGCGAATCCAAAGCGCCTTGCCGTCCGTCTGTATACATATCCGGCTCATAAATCATTCATGATTTCACAGCATGGCACAGCAAGTGTTTATTAGAGAAATATTCCACCGTCCACTTCACTACCTTCAAGTGACATGTACTGCTTTCTGTGTTTCCATTTTGGTTCAGCTGAATGACCATCTTAGCCTCTATCAGACAGGTCATACACTCCAGCCTGTTTTGGCCACAGCCCGGCCAGGTTTATGGGTTACTCCATAGTTAGCAATTCATTTGTACTAAAGATACCATATGAGGGCTAATTGCAACCTGACCCAAATTAGGTGAGGATTGCCAAATGCCAAAGAAAGCCCCTTGGTGATTCTGTCAACAGCTGCTGGTTAGACATCAAAATCTGTCATACATAACTGATCAAACGTACCCAAGTTAAAAATGGTTTTGTTTGTTCAACTGCATGATTAAACCCTCACCACCAAAGAATGTGAGACGAAAGCAGCAAACTAGACAGTGCAGTCATTCTGTGTTTGCGGTTAGCGCTCGGCGGGTGAGCGAGGAGGGGAGTGGCCAGCAGGGGAATTGCGCTGAGCCAGAGAGGCGGAAGAGCAGGTCAGCGGGCCAAAGAGCGGCAGTGAGCCTGACAAGCCGCGATAGCAGAGCCAGCAGCGGCCGCGGTACGCGCAGGGCATGCAGCTCAGCCTGGTCTGGGGGGGGGTGGGGGGTGGTTGCACGGGTGTTAGGTAAGATCCAGAGGGCTTCTGGCATTCCTTCAGCACTGGAGCTGAGAACGAACGGTTAGGGTTAGGGTTAGGGTTAGAACGAGATCCCTTCCCTAAGACCGTTTTAGGTCAAATTTGTAGGTAAGCCAAACAAATATATTACATTATAATAATAATGTAATAATAATAATAATAATAATAATAAGATACTACATATGGTACTGTAACATATCCTGAGCCAACAACCACGCAATGTTTTTGCAAGCATCACAAAGTAGTCTGTCGGTCTGTTATTAAGAACCAATTTTTTTTTTTTAACCCAAATTTTTAATATAATGGGGTTTATGCCAGCCTGATCGTAAGTACAAGTTGTCATACATTGCTTAACCCTGGGGTTGCCTGTACAACACAGAAGGCACGTCAGAAGCCTTTCTGAATTTCAGTTCCGTCCCGAACCTCGTTTGCGTTTGTTTGTTCGTGTTTCAGGTGCCAGACGAACCCATACACAATCCGGTCACCTTGGTAACATCTGGCGGGGATGAAAACAATTCTATTACATACTGTACTTCTTAAAATAAATTATACCTCAAAAGTTAAACAGATATTTTTAAAAATAAATCCAGTCGGTAGATGAAATTGCTAGTTGTTGCCCTGAAACCATTTGCATTTAGTCTAAAGGAGGCTCATTTTCCGTTCCTCTTTGCCGTGTTTTTGTGGTGTGAATTCTGATGCAATGTGTCAGTTGGCACTGTCCTGAGCACATAAATTATGGTGACTACTCTCCACTCCAGCCGCCTTTTCAATAGTTTATTGGGACCCTTTGATAAACAGCATTTTAATAATTGTCCCAGACAGTAGCCCTTAACAAGTTAATATTAAACTATCACAGTAAACCACAGTGCTATTCCAAGAAGGACAAAACCAGCATGGATATATGCCTTTATCAGCAAAATGCTAATGGTTATGATAATTACCAAATTAACTAAGAGAATAATTCAAGAGTCATTTAAGTATGGATGCCAATTACTTCATTTTTAGTTATATTATTTGTAATAAAATGCATATCACAGCTCATTTCTTATGTGAAGGTCAATAATTTAATGATTAATGAATTATGTTAATATTCAATACAACTCAATATTAAATGCTAGGTTAGAGTACATACAGTACAAAATCTACCCACAAAGGCTGTGCTGAGCAGGCCTCTGCTGATCAGCCGTGCCAGCTGTCCTGAGACCTCAGAGACATGAGGCTCGACTCAGCACCCCCCCGCGGGAAACCTGGAGGTGGCGCGTTCCCTCAGTGTCGGGCCGCTGCCTGCCTCCTCTCCCTTCCTCTTCCTCGCCGTCGTCCTCCTCCTCTGAGCTGGACACATTTGCGTCGACCTCGGAGTCCAGGCTGTCATCGCAGTGGTCTGGCCAGTCAGCGACACCGTGGTACTCGATCCTCTCTGGGCAGGGAGGCTCATCATCCTCGAAGATGCTGCAGAAAGTTTGGTGGTTCTGTTAGGTTGTCCACTTCCAGAACCATCCAACATGGCCGCTCAGACTCTGGCAGAGCCCACCGCGGTCACTCGCTTATCTCGTCCAAAATGAACACTCACATACCTGTGGTACCATCCGCACTGACGGGTCATCTCCACCATATCTCGACATACTGTAGCAGCACACCCCCCAGGTTCACCTACACCTGATATAACGGGACACGGCCATCATCCACCGCATCCAGATCAAACTCCACATATGCTGGCTGCAGTGGTTCCCAAAGCCTTTGTAATTCCAGCTCCTTTTCTAAAAGAAACATAAAAGATGCCTCTCGCCTTGTTCTCTGTAGTTTGCCAGGGCAAGATAAATCAGTGCAGGGCTGTAAATAGAGTGTTGTTTGGGATTTCCGTATCCCCGGGGTTCCTCTGAAGCAGCTGTTAAGTGAGAATTCGTTATGCCTGTGTGTGTGTGTGTGTGTGTGTGTGTGTGTGTGTGGGAAGGGGTGGGGGTCCCCACAACGTGAAACAAAAAAAAACTTTTTTATGTTGTGCGGATCATTTCTTCACTTCCCACAAGGGAACCTCAGTTTTATAAAAATCTGTGATTGCAATCAAAACACTAAAAATGCCAAAAGTCTTGTAATTTGTTTAGTTGCTTATGGTTAAGGTTAGGGCTGGGTAGGGGTTAAAGGTGTTGTGGTTGGGATTAGGGTTTTTCCCATATAAATGAATGGCACAAAGTTATGAATATAAAAATGTGTGTGTGGAACGCTGGGGGACTGTTCATGCAGCTGAAGTTTAGCGCAAAACCCAGCCCTTAACAAAGCAAGCAGCCAGCCCAAAGCCCCAATCACTGCTTGTCAGAGTCCCATCTGACAGCAAGGGAGAGCTGCCAGTCACTTTAAAAGCAATCAGCAATCAGACATAATTAAGTTAAACGAGTCAGCAAGCGCTAAAATAAAGAGCAATCATGAAGGTCTTCTCTAGCATGTGTACAGCGCGATGGGGAGGGAGGGGGTTAAGGCCATGTGACCCAGTGGGAGCCAAATCTCAGCCTGCGACACAAGGCGAAAGTGTAGCATTCTCTGGATGAAAGTATGACACAACGTAATGTCAAAAATGTGATCATTAAAACATCTGTGGAGCCAGGAAAGCCGAGGGCCCAGAGGAATCAGCCAGCCAAGCACCACTGCAGACCTTTATTGTATCATCAATTCACACGAGGTAACAGAATGAAATGATAGATTGTTCCGGAAGCGGCACATAAATGAAAATGGTAACCGCATTACGCTGCTACAGCTGGACTAATACCGGACTCGTTACTTTCAAGATGTGTTTTTGTTATGTCAGACATATGTATTTCAGGGGATTGCATGTACTGCATGTCAAATAGGCCCCACCCCAAAGCCCGCACTGATCAGGGATTGGTTGCCCACCGGCTAACCCGGGAGCATAGCGCCATTCCCCTTCCTGGCTCCTGGGGGGTGCCTAGAGCATGCTTCCCTGCTGGCAAGCTCCTCGATATCATGGATTTATTTATTTATTTGTATGTTTTGCGGGGGTGGGTGGGTGGGGTCTGAGCAGCTGGTTCCAGGAACCCTTAAAACCGGTGATACACAGGAGGAAACAGAGGGTGTTACGGCCGGAATAGTTATGGATATCCCTTTTGCTAATGTTCCATCTCTCTAGACGGAGATTAGTCACAGATACCCCCCTCACCCTATGCGAGTGCCTGTCTGTGCGTGAGATCATGTCCAGCCTCTGCAGGGATTATAGCCGCGTATACCCCGCTCACCTTGTGCTAATCTGTTTCAGTGCGTGAGCTTGTGTCCGGCCTCTCTGGAGCGAGAATAGGCCTTTATCGCACTTCCTATTTCTGGGAGGTGGGAATTCAGCAAAGCGGTGCATCTGGCCTTCTGGTTTATCAAGGAAAAACGGCCAGATTCTGTCTTACTGCAGCACACCATGCTGCTGTGACTTTAAGCAGAGGCATCCCGGTTCCCAATAGACAAAAAACTGTGGAAGGTGTAAGTTAATAAGGAGGCAGGAAGGTCCTCCTTTCAGTACAGGACACGTCCCTATGCAGTATGCACTTCGAAAGTGACGATGCCACAAAGAGTGCCAGAAAAAGACTGAAAACCGGTGCCGCACCGCACCAGTGTTTTATTTGGAACGACTGCCTGAGGTGTCTGGGGAGTCAGTTTTTGATGGAGCTGTGTGCCGTGGAGATAGTGTGCCTCTAACGAAGTTTGTGCTGTAGAAGAAGCTGGTCGCCATGTACGTATGCGTGAGTTCATGTCCAGCCTCTCTAGAGCCTCTTCCTGTGCATTGCAGGATTGATTTTAAAATTTTACATTTGTACAAAGCTCTAAACTAGCTCGGGCCTAAAGACATTTCTGATTCACTTGAATGCTATAAAGCATCCAGATCCCTGATGTCATCTGGGAAAGGCCTACTCAGTGTTCCCAGAATCAAGACCAAGCAGGGTGAAGCAGCGTTCAGTTTCTATGCTCCCCGCCTGTGGAACCAGCTTCCTGAGGCTTACTAAAACTGTCATCTCATTTAAATCAGGGTTTAGAACATTACTGGTTGCTGCAGATTTTCAACAAAGATAATCAGTTTAGTCATACATCGTCACCACAATGTAACTTCAGATAACTGTTTGTTTGTTTGGCTTTTAGGGTTTTTTTTTTTTTATAAATGTTATTTTAATGTCTTTTATTTAAATGTATTCTTCTGCATTTGTAAAGCACTTTGAATGGCTTTGTGTCTGAATTGTGCTGTATAAATAAACTTAGGCCTCGCCTTGCCTACTCTAGGGTACTCCTCTCGCCATGTCCAGATAATTGTCAGTGTGTGAGCTCATGTCCGGCGTGAGGGAGCAGAACGGCCCCTGACATGAGGAGCTGAGGAAGTGCCATCACCGTGGAAGGGGAAAGGCAGCCTATAGTAGGGCACAACTCAGGCCATCAGGCCAGGTTCCTGCAGACACACCCCCAACTCACTCCTCCAGCTTCACAAATTGGCGAACATGGGGTCATTTATTGCACCTGCCCAACTACGGGGTCTTGCTGCGTTCCCTAACTGGCTGGATCAATACTGCACAGCCCAAGGGGCGCAAACAATAAAGCACAAGATGTTAACTGCTTGGAATACCTCGAGGTTAGACCCATACAGCACACTCCCTGGAATGGACAGACGCGAGAGAACCGGCAGGTACCAGCGCGCTAGCAGGCTGTAAGTCTGTAAGAGGCGTGAGAACCGTCAGGGTCAGGCTGTGTGGCCATTACATCACTAGCGGTACCGCTACAGTCACCAAGGAGATCACCTAATCGTGCATTCCTTAACTCTCGGGAGGTCGGGATCCGAGTCAGATTACGAGCCTAGAGGCCGGAAGTGACGACATGCCCGCTCCCGTCTCCCCAGAAACCGAGACAAAAGCTCGGTGCAGCGCAGAGTACACCGAGTTTGGAATTCAAGATGGCTGCCCAGTGCAAAGACTG
>JAODKN010000021.1:9877821-9888641 GCA_026774425.1 Petrocephalus zakoni | reverse complement strand
TCACAGCGTACCATGCAGCAGGGTTATGGAGGAGGACAGTGACAGCGTACCATGCAGCAGCGCTAGGGAGGAGGACAGTCACAGCGTATCATCCAGCAGTGCAAGAGAGGAGGACAGTCACAGCGTACCATCCAGGAGGGCTAGGGACAAGGACAATCACAGTGTACCTTCCAGGAGGGCTAGGGAGGGCTACAGTTACAGCGTACCACCCGGTAGGGCTAGGGAGGAGGACAGTCACAGTGTACCATCCAGGAGGGCTAGGGACGAGGACAGTCACAGCGTACCATGCAGTAGTGCTAGGGTCGAGGACAATCACAGCGTATCATCCAGCAGCACTAGGGACGAGGACAGTCACAGCGTATCATCCAGCAGCAGTAGTGCTAGTGCTAGGGAGGGCTACAGTTACAGCGTACTACCCGGTAGGGCTAGGGAGGAGGACAGTCACAGGGTACCAACCAGAGCTGTAATATTCAGTTCCTTTTTAGGATTTGGCTCCTTCTGAGTCACTCATTAAACTGATCCAGGTGTACGACTCATTTGAGTCACTTGAGTCTGTATTGCCAAATAGCCAGCCAGAATGTTTGTTTTTTATTGAAGAAAGTATACGCGCCTTGGAGAATGAATGTACTTTGAAATAAATAAATTAATTAAACAAAGCGTTACAAATCTCATTGTTAATGAAGTCTATTCAGCGACCAGTGTGTGAACAAGTCTGCGTTGCACCACGCCAGGTCTAAATCCCCTTCTTCGTGTGTGCTGTATTCAGCTATATGATTCCGGCTGTAGAGGAAGTTATCCCGGCGAATTCACTCATAACTATGTGTGATCTCAGTGCATTAACCTGCTCAGGTAAGCAGTTCAGAACCGGTTGTATGATTCCGACTGTAGAGGAAGTTATCCGGCAGATTCACTCATGACTGTGTGTGATCCGGGTGTGCTAATACGCTTGGGTGAGCGGTTCAGAACCGGCTGTATGATTTCGGCTGTAGAGGAAGCTAACCGGTAGTGGTGTGCGATACTGCTGAATTTTGTATCGATCCGATACCAAGTAAACACAGGGCCAATATCACCAATATCAATACCGATACCAATACTTTTTACTTACAGAAGTAGCTTATGTATTATGTAGGGGACAGCAATGCATCATCAGTATGCTAAATCTGATTTAATTTTCATGACCACCAAATGATTTTGTGATTTCTGCACTCCACATTTAATGAGTTCATTATGTGTATGTTAAAACTCAGGAAAGATTTTTTTGCAAAGTTTTGTAATGAACTAATATTAGAAACATGAATTCTGCATAAATTATTGGAAAATAATGTTTTCAAACTTAAATTGCTCTTTTCAAGTTACTTATTTAGAAACAACAATAAGAAAAAAAAATCTCCCTTTGATTACACTTATCTGCTTTTATAAACAGAGTGCACACAGTATATTGTGAAAATTAAAGTAGATAAAGTGCAAATAACTAAAGAAAAGCACAAACTACTCTCGGCTCTAACTCTCAGCCTTTGGCTCCTCTTTTTCCCTGCCATGTTTCCGCGCGACTCTCACTCAGCCACTGTCTGCTCGCACTCACGCCGCTGAGTCACGTGACACTACGACAGCAAACCACAGCAGAGCAAGGGGGAGAAGGAGCAAAGTGAGCTGCAAGATGCAGATGGAGCAGTGTTTGTTAGCACAGATGTGTCTACTTTTGGGTGTATAGAGGAGAGAACTTGGAACAGTATCGATCCGATACCAATACCAACATTGGTATCGATACTATCGATATTTGGATCTATCAGCTATTTCCAGCAGGGCCAGGGAGGAGGACAGTCACAGCGTACCTATACCATGCATCAGGACTAGGGAGGGCTACATTTACAGTGTCCCATCCTACCGGGCCAGCAGAGCCTAATCAGGGATCCATAATCGGGGATTATAGAGGTAGCCATGCAGAAACAGCCAAACATGAAAGGGAGCATTCTTCACAGAGCCGTAACAAGGAGGCAGGACCTTCACACTCAAGCTGAAACTTCACAAGTTGTGACTAAAGCTTCATCGGCTAAATGAGGGATGACCCCCATGGGTCTTATCAGGAGGTAACAATGCAGGACGTGACCACCATATGTAGTTCCTAGAGAAAGACAGTGTCCCTTCCTGTCATCAGAAAGATGTTTGCTAGTGGTGTGCTGGAAGTGATGGGTGAAGACAGCAAACGTTAAGAGAGACGCCACAGTGCAGCTGAGCCAGCAGAAGCGGACAGGACACCTTCACAGAAGCGGACAGCGGGTGACCTTGGCCTTTGTCCACTTTATTTCCGTATTCATTTCTTCCCAGTGACGTTCAAACTCAAAGCCACATTTCTCCTTACTCATGGGCTTCTCAAGCCTCTACCTCCTGTAATTTTATCAGCAAGAGTGTTGCTGTCCATCTTTAACGTCATTTTAAAGCAGAGCTGAGCCTTCGACAGTGCAGGGCCCTGCCTCTTGAACGTCCACTTTAAAAGCTACCTCAGCCCTGACCTCCCCCATCCCCGTGACAGCAGAAGAGATGGGTGTTCCTGAACAAGGATGAAGTCATCAATGTATGGAGTAGAAAAAAAGGATAAGGGCGGCGCGGGCCCAGATTTTACAGGAGCCTGTTTCATAATCTAACAAATTCACATTTGCTGAGTATAGGGGTAAAAGCCCCATAAAATTCCAATATTCAGATTTATGGTTCACAGTGAATTCTGCCGAGTACTGAACTCTGAGATGCCTGTGACACGTTTCCACATGCTAAAGTTTTCCTGCTGAAAGTACCCCTCACTTCTGATGAAGGCCATATGGAGGATGTAACGCCACCGCTCCTCTTTGCTCCTGATGAAAGCCACGTAGTGGATGTAAGGCCACTGCTCCTCATCGCTCCTGATAAAGCCACGTGGTGGATGTAAGGCCACTGCTCCTCATCGCTCCTGATAAAGCCACGTAGTGGATGTAAGGCCACTGCTCCTCATCGCTCCTGATAAAAGCCACGTGGTGGATGTAAGGCCGCTGCTCCTCATCAGCCCTGATAAAAGCCACATGGTGGATGTAAGGCCGCTGCTCCTCATCGCTTGTGGTAGAAATTTCTCTGAGTCGATTTGTTTAAGAGTATGACAAACTTTATTTATACCGCAAAGCTTTTGGGGGAACAGACGCTCAGCAATCTCTCACGCTTCTCCTGTTCTGTTCCCCAAACAACAAGTGCATACATCTTTTATAGTCAAAAACTCGCCTGTTTACAGACAGTTCAAGGAGGGGTCAGATATCTGTGGACACCAGTTACTTCTGCTTAATGGGGCCCACTTATCAGTTCAACAACAGGGTGACCTCGTTCAATTACTTCATCTCACTTCCACATATGTTCCCTTGTTCTCTTTCCACATTATCGTTAACCAATAAGACATGCATTTGTAATATCTCCTATATCCGGCTTTGCTTCTCGCCTCATGCCTGTGCCTTGATCCGGGTCTCTTGTGGAATGAACTTTATCATATGAAAACATGCTAGTTCCTTATAAGAAAATAGAAATTCATTACTCAAGCAAACTTGCATTAATAAGTTGTACTTAATACATTTAACTGATTCAAGTGAGGTTATTTGTTGTAATCATTATGGGTAAATCAACAGTATTACTATGAGGTTCATTATTAATTACTAATTAGATTTGCATTGAATTTATTTATATCATTTGCATTATATTTGCATAACCATTAATTTTTCTACCACACGCTCCTGATGAAGGCCATGTAGTGGATGCAAGGCCGCTGTTCTTCATTGCTCCTGATGAAGGCCACGTAGTGGATGCAAGGCCGCTGCTCCTCATCGCTCCTGATGAAGGCCACGTAGTGGATGTAAGGCCAGTGCTCCTCATCGCTCCTGATGAAGGCCACATAGTGGATGTAAGGCCAGTGCTCCTCAGCGCGCTTGATGAAGGCCACATAGTGGATGTAAGGCCAGTGCTCCTCAGCGCTCCTGATGAAGGCCACGTAGTGGATGTAAGGCCGCTGCTCCTCATGGCTCTTGATGAAGGTCAGGCAGAGGACTGCAGTGTGATTGAAGGCTGCCTCTCCTCACCACTCCTGATGAAGGTGATACAGTGGGTTGAAGGCTGCCTCTCCTCACCACTCCTGATGAAGGTGATACAGTGGGTTGAAGGCTGCCTCTCCTCACCACTCCTGATGAAGGTGATACAGTGGGTTGAAGGCTACCTCTCCTCACCACTCCTGATGAAATCCACGCAAAGGACTGAAGGCTCATCACTCTTGATGAAGGGCACATGGTGAATCGATGACTGAGGCTTCTCCTTGTTTCTGGTGAAGGCCACGCGGTGATTCGATGACTGCGGCTTCTCCTTGTTTCTGGTGAAGGCCACGCGGTGAATGCAGTCATTGGTTTTGACAAATCACACAGCAGTCATCACATGATACGTGAAGGTGATTAATCGTCATTGTTGACACACCAGCGAAATGTGTCCTCTGCATTTAACCCATGAGACATCGTGACACAGCAGGGGGCAGCTACGTGAACGCCCGGGGAGCAGTGCTTGGGGACGGTACCTTGCTCAGGGCACCTCAGCGGTACTTGCTGGTTGGGGACTCAAACTGGCAATCTTTCAACTACACGGTTGCATCCCTAACCACTACACCACCTGTCTGCCCCATAAGAAAAGCTCTTTATGTACTGGGCAAAATAATCAGTGAAATTTGATACCTAAAGTATTACTTGATTTCAAGGTTCAAGTGCTCACCTTTTTTGCCACTTCGTATCCCTAATTGAATCATTCTGCTGATGGATCAGATGAGTAAACATGATTCCATATTTGGAATTTATGTTTCTAACTAGGATGCCTCCTGGTCAACTCCCTGGGGAAGTGTTCCAGGCATGTCCAACAAGGAGGGGGGACCAGGGCAGACCAAGGACACACTAGAGAGATTATATCTCTCAGGCCAGTGAATGCCTTGGTATTCCCCCAGTGGAGCAGGAGGAGGTGGCTGGTGAGAGGGAGGTCAGGGCATCCCTGCTTAGGCTGCTGCCCCCGCGACCCAATCCCGGTTAAGTGGAGGAAAATTGATAGATGGATGGAATTTATGCAGTTCAATCAGAACTTGGTCAGGCCGAGTGTGTCCTAAGATGATGGGACATCCTTGCTACTCATAACAAGGGCTGAGGATACCAGCTGAATCTTCATGCCATCACAACAGCTGTGCTTCTTGGAAGTGTCTCACCCGACACATACCCAGCATGCACCCTGTGGGCCCTTCTGAGGGCACCTGTGTTGTGGTCCACATCCACAAAGTTCCAGGAAGGATCCAAGTTAACTGCTGCCAAAGAGGTAGAAAGAGAAGATAGGATCTGCACTTTGATTCTGTGAAAGAGTTGATCTGATGATAAATGCCCCTCTTCCGAGAAGGTCCTGCTGTCTCCAGGGCAGTCCCTGGCCACTTGGGGGTCTTTCCTAGCAGGTTTCCGTCTTACTAATTCTCCGCTCTGTGTGCTTGCGTCGCACAAAACATTTCATCTTTATGGTTTATTTTTTGCTTTGAATCAAGCGGAACAGTTTCATTTTTTCATTACTCCTGATACGGCAGGAAGGGTACAATGATTTCGCCAAGCATAATACTGAAATTTGTACATTGTATTTGCTACAATAGTATTACAATGCAAAGAATAAATCGACGAACCTGTAAAATGATACATTACTGAGCAGTTGGAAGTAATAGATTATTTCTTCTATGACCAATAAAGTATATGTATATTATAATATCTACGCCAGGGTCACTCCTTGAGAAAGCAGCTAAATGCTGAAAGATTGCAGTTACACTGACTTTTAAAATCTTCTTAGATTCAATCAAATTACTCTCTCTTACCCATAATAATCAGAGCCACTGAAAGGAACCCAATAAAAAGGCAGAGGTTATACCTGGGAACCTGTTTTATTCCATAATGCTGCAGCCTCTGCGCCCCCCCCGTGAGCTTCTGCGTATCATAGCTTGGGCATATTTTTTTAATGCTTCTTTATGCTCTGGATACAAATATCATGTCCCATAATGCATCACAGTGATCAATACTAGGGTCGTCTCTCGGCCAAAGCCGTGGTCTTAGTAATGAGAGTAAATGTTTGTTTTTCTTCTCCACCTCGCAGCTGTTGCTCATCTGATGTACACGGGCCATAAACCAAACCGTAGGCGTACGTCACACATAGCCCTTTTCCACCAATCCGGTGCTTGTGTCGGCTTGCAGGCCAGAAACTAAGACCCTGTGATATTGGTGTGTGGGGACGGACAGTAAACCTCAGTCGAAACTTGTCGAAATCAGGTCATGACCAGAAAGTTCAATATAAGGTAGAAAATTATTGAAGAAAAGTGAAAGTTAATGCAGAACTTAAAATAGAAAAGCAGACTACCTTCCTGTTACAAAACAAGTTATTAAAATGATTAAATAATAATACAAAGAAGAACTTACACAAAGTGGTATGGGACGGAAAATGTTTAAGAGTGGCCCATCGTTCTGTATTCATCGTTCGTAGACAGCCTTCAATGCGTGACTGCAAAATGTTTCCTTACAGGTACACAGCTGAAAACTGGTGCTTGCTCTCCCGCCTGTACATTTGAGATGGTGACATATATCATCAAATGACTGAAGTTTTGGTTGAGCTGCATCCGATTGAATCCAAGGTCTACTGTGCCCCAGCAGTGGCTAGCTCATGGGGATGCCTGTCTTCTGTACAACTAAAAAATCTGCACACCAAAAATGCAGCCAATAATTAGTTATAAATATGAATCTGTAAGGCTTTGTAATGTAGCTTGCTAATTTTCAGTAAAAAAACAGAACGTTTCAACTAATGGGACCAGTTAGCTTAAACATTCCCCATCAGAAAACATTAACAAACTCAAAAATGTTACATCCCAGTCATACTCTGCATATTTGCCATCTGTTACAAATGCTGTGGAAATGCAGGCCGGTTCTCAGGTCCTGACCTCGAGAGTAGCCCTGTGACAGCACCACAACAGTGGTGTCCTAAAGTCATGACCCTAAGGGCAGTGTCATGACTGCAGGTCAGCAGTTGGAATGACCGCCACACAAGGCTCATCTATATCATCAGTCTGCTGGAGATCCCAGAGAGTGGCCGACACACGGGGCCTCCTCTGGACAGAGAAGCACTCCCGCTAGCATCACATTTGCTAGTTCTATTAGGTGGGAAATTGGAAAGTGGAAATTCATTTTCCTTTGTTTAGAATGGTTCAATGGTTTAGGAGATAAGGTCAGTGACGAGAGGGCTGCTTCAGTAACCTAAACGGTGCGAGAAAATCAGGTCAAATGGGAGCCGGAGAATCCCCCCCCCCCAAGGGTCCGGCCTCACTATGCTGCCATGACATCATTACATTTAGAGCTGATTAACAGCTGATGCACGTCACACTAGTCAAGCACTATGACACGGGCACTACGACAACAACAGAGGGGTCAGTCTCCTGATTCCCAAAGGGAGACAGTCGTGACACGCAGAGAGATGTGACCAGGGCTGGGGTGCCGATCACTAGTACCTGTGCCCCGTTGTTGTACCCAGCGCTGTGTATAGATGAGTGTGTTCTGTATATTTCTAGCTTGGCAGAGTCCTGCCTCCCGAATGTGTCCCTGAGGTACTTGGCCTTTTCCTGTCCCCACACCATCCACTCGGGATTCCTTTTAGTCCCTGATAGTCTCCATGCCTTTCAAATTCAGCCCCGTATCTGGACCAGTACCAAAGCAGAATCTTTTTCCAGATTGAATCATTAATCTTCATAAAATTCACGTTTGCTTGTGGCATGTTCTGAAATCAGAGAACCCATGTCACAGTGGCATGAGATAATAATGTCTGTAATGAGGACATTTAGCTGCATAAAAATTAAAAAAACGTGTGTTTAAACATTTGTGGCCCGGCGAGGCGAGCGCAGTTATTGGTACAGCTCAACAGTTATGGATATGGAAAAGGCAAGCAGGCAAGATCATGGAAGAAGATTCATGGTCTTAAAAGAAAGTGGAAACTTTGATTCTGAATCTGACTGGGCAGTGTCCAGTGAACCCGGAAGCAGCTACCATGGAAACCAGTCGATGGGCAGTATCATGAAAAGCATGGCTCCTCTCATTGGGCAATTGCGGCTCACCTGAATCCCACCCGCCCAGAAGAAAAGGCCCGCTCCTGTAACCCAGATAGTAGCACAGGAGCCTCTTACAGAATGAATGCTATGTAGCTGAGTTTAGTTCCACTCTGAGGTAATAGTAAGTGCTGTAGTCCTACATGTATTCATCAGGTACCATTCAGTTACATCAATTTCAGTTCGAAACACACAATGAAAGGAATGAATACATTTCTTCACAAGGAGGGAACCTAAATTCACAAGCAGATATTCAATACAGAAAACATGCAAGTCGTGGCTGTGAGTTGGTTAATTCTTCTTAAAACTAATTCTGGTTATAGTCAGTTATAATCAGCTGTTTGGGAACATATTGCATCCCAATAAATTGGAGAGACATTAGGCCTAGTTGGTAAGACAAAAACTGTCAGCTCTGTTATACTGGACTCGGACTTTGCTGGAAGCACATTTAACCTGCTCTTTTGAGGTATCATCTGAGTGTGTGTGACTGGAAACAGGTCTCTGCATAAAAGTGGCATAAAAGGCTTGTTTACCAGCAAATCCAGAGATTTAGTTCATTATTATTGTTATAATTCAGACTTATTTTTGAACTGTTATTTATTTTACATATTTATTTTTTCAATGTGTGAGTAAATGTCTCTCAGGTTTTGTTAAATAGACGCGTCAATAGACACATTCCCATTCATTTGGTTTACAACTGTGTCTAATTGTGTTTGCAGTTTTAATAATATTCAATTTAAAAACAAATTCTGTTTTCCTTGCTATACCGAAACTGCACCGAACCATGAACTCAAAACCGTGATTTGCACTGAATCGTGAGTTTTGTGTATGTCACAGCCCAAGTAACACGGCCCCATTTGGCCAACACGCTATGTGAAGCCGAGCGGCTGATTGCTGACTCCGTTCGGTGATCCACCTCAAGCTTCTCGGTGAGGAAAACAGCCTCAAAAATTGGTACAGGGGCTCCGAAGGCAGGAGCTGAGCCAAAGACAGAGCTTACTGAGAGCTGGGCCTAAATGGAGATTGTAATAAGTCATAACAGCCTTCTGTAATAAGAGCACAAGTAACACCACAGCCTGCTCTAAAAGTAATTTGAATGGTTATATATCAGTTACATATAAACACATTCATCTATAAGCAAGACTTTTATATGTGGTTGACGGGGTGATTTCTCTGTCTGAAAACTAATGTACGTGGTAAAGGTTTTGGAGTAATGGGGGTGTTGCAATATCTTAGATAAACCTGTGATCACAGTTATAAAAAAGAAAAAGATGACAGTATAAATTGAGGTAGAAACACGCCTGCCGTTCCCTGATCAGCGGTGGGTGAGCTGTAGGTACTGCATCATCTGGTTCTTGGATCGCTCAGACGCTCTATCCGCCGGATCTGGAGTTATTATTATCCCCTCTCCCCCCATCGGAGAGCCTGTTTCCGCTGGCCCCTTCCGCATTCCACATATTCATTGTTATGATGAAGTACCGCCAAGCTACAGACACTAAGGGAAACAGACATCGAAGGGCTGCCAGCATAGCCCCTAAGCCGCCATGCCCCCCCCTAAGCTACCATGCCCCCCTCGTGGGCTAAGACATGATCATTAACTGACATGGCAAAGTCAACTGGTCTGTTGGGTTAGGTTACGACAGACATGAGGTTTGTTAAAGGGCTTGATGGTTCCCTAGAGGACTCCAGCAGTGCATTCTTAATGCTGATGCATTATTTACCATTGGAAAAAGGCCCCTTTCCCCACACACGCTCAGTTAAGGCCCTGAGCAGATAACAGTCAGACAATTTTACACAAATTAAAACGTTAATGGATGCTCATTAATTGACATGATGAACTCAACTGGTCTGTGGGGTTTGGTTTGAGCTGTAGGGGTGATACAGGCCTCCATGTAGATACACAGGTTATCAGTACAGACAAGTCACAACCCGTTCAGATCGATGAGGGGACTCTCTGGGACGGATAAGCAACTGACCGCTTCGGAGACACCTTTAGGGCCTGGGAGCAGCAGCAAGTGTCTGGCGCAACATGACCACGCAGTGAGGCTGTCAGGCGCCACATGACCACGTAGTGACACTCTTATGCCACGTGACAGGACAGTGTGCTTCTGTCACTCTTACGCCAATCAGAACAAGACAGCACACTTCGGTTGAGCTCAGAAATGGCTGAAACCTTCTTCCTGTGACCCCATTAGATATATTCTGTGGGACATCACCTTTGGCAGGTCCACCCATCGCACCTCCACAGGGCTGCTTCTCAGGGTTTGTGTTCAGTATCACCCTCTGATTGCATGTGTGAAGTACAATATCACTATCTAATCATGTGTGTGAGGTACAGTATCACCATCTGATTGTGTGTGCGAAGTACAGCATTACCCTCTGAGAGTCATTAAATGTGTGAAGTACAATATTACACTCGGATCACTTATCAGGTGCAGCATCACCCTCAGATTGTGTGTGTGAGGTACAGTATCACCCCCCTGAGAGTGATCATGTGTGTGTGAGATACAGCATCACTGCCTAAGAGTGATCGTATATGAGTACAGTATCACTCTCTGATCGTGAGGTTCAGGATCACTCTCTGATCATATGTGTGAGGAACAGAATCACTCTCTGACCGTGAGGTTCAGGATCACTCTCTGATCATATGTGTGAGGTACAGAATCACTCTCTGACC
>JAODKN010000021.1:9821302-9833022 GCA_026774425.1 Petrocephalus zakoni | reverse complement strand
ACATCAACGCAAACGAACCGAACCAAGGGACCAAACACGTTTGGTGCGCACCAAATGCTGTAGGTGTGAAAGCACCCCAAGACGTTTTGGACATGGGCGTGGCTTTCATGCTACGAATGGGCTGGGTTGGAGGCTTCTCCTGCTCTCTGACCTCCATCTAGATCTAGAGAAATGACAGATCAATATCCGCGAACCTGATTTTTTTTTCCCGCAGCCACAGTACGCCGGAAATCCGGCGTGGTGCCGGAACGCTATCACCCCTGTAAACAGATGTTGTGTGGTACATTGTGTATTTCTAACAGTATTTAAGCACTAAATAGCACACTGGCTAACTGCAATGCTGCACAATGGCAGGTGAAAGTGGAGGTGTTTCTGCTCTAAAGACATCCCAAAAGACAGAAAACTCAGCAGTGGCTCTCTGCAGCCAGGCCTTTGAGGTTGCCCTGGTGGCACTGCGCCGCTTCTCACCGTAGTTGAACTGGCTGTTGGCCTTCTCACAGTTGATGATGTTGAAACGATAGCCGACATTAGGCTGCATTCTGCTGACCTCGAAGTAGAACCACTGCCGGTGCTCAGAGCTGTTTGCGTCCGTGTTCAGGATCAGGTCATATTCACGCCTGAGAGAGAGAGCGGCTAATTCCACACGCGTCTCTGCTGCCACAGACGTCCTCAGAAGGTACACCTTGCGCTAATATTCTCCCATGACATTTTCTCTAATGTCCTGCAGCTTCTAAAAGGTCCTTTGTAAGCCAGCTTATCTTGGTGTCTGTTTAGTATCTTCACTTTCAGGGTTTTTTGGGAACATGGCTGATTGAAAATTTTTTTTTTTGGTTCATTATTATAATCATCATTCATTATAAGATCTCCAAAACGCAGAGTCTGAAAGTAGGCAGCCAGCTCATTGTATTTCTTGATTAAAAAGGTGTATGGAAATAGCTGTACAGTATGAACTACTCTAGCATCAGCACATGACAGGGATGGTGACATGTAGTCCTCGGAACGATGCCGAGTCCTTTGCTGCGAAATCAGCACTATCCGCAGAGGAGACGTGACTGTACCTGCGCACTTGGATAACCTTACGTAGGTTTCCACTTTCGAACCTGGAGTCAAACTGCAGGCAATCACTGTCATCAGAGGAACGGGAGCTAAACAGGGAGGAGAGAAAGGAGAGAGCTGCTGACTTGGGAGTCAGCCACATCCACAGACCACAGAGCACATTCGGTCCATGGTGACCCACAGACAGTCCACGTCTTTGCTCCCTCCCAGCTCCAGGTAACTTGACTTGTCTGTCTGGCAGGGAGCACGAAAGGAGCAAACACGTGGACCGGATTGGGAAACGGTGCTCTAGAGAACAGAAAGGGTTTTTGCTCTGTCATAATTTATATTTACTCTTTTGAGGTGCATTTCAGAGTACGCAGAGGGCAAATCGGACTGACAGGTCTGATCCGGTTAACTTATTTCAGCTGGTAGGTTTTGCTTTTGTGTTCCCCTGATCCCAAAATCCCTTTCTGCGCAAAAATGAACAGTAAGTGAGAAAAGAGGGGAAAAAAAAAACTATTTCCAGTCATATCCGCTGTGACCAGTTCTGAGGGGAAGACGAATATGAATTTCGCAATGCTGCTGTTAATTACAGAGGTGGGGGGGCGGAGTGGAAGCGTTATTTCTCAACCGCCCCCAGGGGGACGCCTGGAAAGCCCAGAGTACTTTGGGTTTGTTAGAGAAGCTGTTGCTGTAGTTAGCGCAGACAATAGAAAACAAACAGCCTTGTGTTTTCCACCCAGGTGTGAGAAAGCACCCCCCACCCCCCCATTACCGGCCGAGCAATAAAAACACTCCTGCTATGTGCCATGTGCTGCCTGTTACATAAAATATAATCCTGCTTTATTATCACCATTATTATTATTATTAATAATAACAATAATAATAATTATTATTATTATTGTTGTTGTTATTATTACTATTATTAATAATGACAATAACAATAATAATAATTTTCTTATTAGATTCTTATCAGGACCAATGTTAATATTGTGCAAGGAATGAGCTGGAGAGCAGCAGGCAGTAACACAGTTGCAAGCCGCCACTGACGTGGCTTAATGTAAGCTGAGCGTAGCATCCTTGAGCTGTAAACAGGCCAAAGCCTCTGCAGTTTCTGTCTCGTTATGACATTCAGACAGAGAGGCACCTGCTTCCTGAAGGATAGCGGGGTGTATCTGGGCTGCCTGAAGCCTCGGGGGGCCGGCATCGTCCCCTCGAGGGGGGTGGGCACGCCCATAAAAGGCTTTGCTTTACCAGAACAAAAGCTCGACATTATAACCACAAGCGGGGAAAAAGAATAGGGTTTGAGATTACAGTGCATCAGTGCAGACTCCTCCCACTGGCTCTTTGGACAGTACTGAATCAGAATGAGAATCAGTTTACAGTGCAGTGCTCGCCAAATGCACAGAGTACACAGGAGTTTGACCTGATGATACAGTGCAGTAAAAGGGTAAAAAACAATAAATAACAGAAACAACAAGAAATAGAAAAATGCTGACAACAAATGAACAGAAAAAATGGGGTTAGCACAGTCTATTGTAGAGTTCATGCAAGAACTCCACTGTGACTGGCCAGTTGTTCCATGTAACAGTGTGAAGCCGCATGCTTCAGAGAGTGGCAGCCTGGTGATTTGTGTACCTGGGATCCTCCAGGTCAAACACAACCTTGTTAATAATATCTTCAGGGCACAGAATGCGCTGGACATCCTCAAACACCTTTTTTCTGGAAAAAAGAAAACAAGAAAGGCCAAACATGAACCCACTTTCTGAAATTTTAAAATGTGTAGCATTTGTGTACAAGTGCAAAAATTAGATTTTTGGTTTTATGATTGATATGTAACAATAGGTGTCAATTAGTGCTGAACAAAATGACGTTTTTTGAACCAATTGCTGTATTTTTGACTCCACTAGATGGTGCTGTCTAAAAAAATGCACAAAGCAAACCGAGGGCACCGTCTAGTGGGGTCAGAAAATACCGTAAATGGTTCATGAAGCATCATTTTTTCCATCACTAGTGTCCAATCTGTGTATAAGCTGAGTAACACTGAGTATAACCTGAATATAACCATCTCACACTCCAATATAAAAGTACTCAGAGTCACTCAGAGTCAGTGTAATGAACTAAAGCGGTTTCCTGCATCTTTTTTTAGCAATCCCTTTATATGGATAACAAGCCCATCTTATTATCCTGGCATGTTACTATTTACATTTTAATGTGTTCTTCACCATATGTGAACCCTAAAGGGTGAAATGATTGAGAATGCCGCCATTACTCCCCAGTATTCAGAAGATACCCAGGACAACAGTAACGCATGGTGCCAGAAGCACAGGGAGTCCCTCTAATAGGTGCTGCCGTGTGGCGAGATGGATCTCTGTCTAACGGATGGACGGTCTAACTGCTGCTCGCCCGGTCCCAGGCGCACAAACAGAGATCGCTCATTCCGGCACGGCTAATGGGCTTATGATTAATATGCAGCACATTTCACCAAATGTCAGATATTTAAAAAAAAAAAAGATTTTACCCCTTCAAAGTTTATGTCAAATTCGGTGACAGCGAAAGAACAAAAGGCAGTGCAAAAAGTTGGAGGTCTTATAACTGCGCTGGGGTCTCCCTTATAACTGCGCTAGGGTCTCCCTTATAACGGGGCTGGGGGTCTCCCTTATAACTGCGCTAGGGTCTCCCTTATAACGGGGCTGGGGTCTCCCTTATAACTGCACTGGGGTCTCCCTTATAACGGGGCTGGGGTCTCCCTTATAACTGCGCTGGGGTCTCCCTTATATCTGGGCTGGGGTCTCTCTTATAACTGCGCTGGGGTCTCCCTTATAACTGCGCTGGGGTCTCCCTTATAACGGCGCTGGGGTCTCCCTTATAACGGCGCTGGGGTCTCCCTTTTCCCGACGTGCCTCTCTGGCGCCGGGAAACAGGGTGACACATGTGACTGTGCCGGAGCCGGGAGCCAGCTGCCCTGCCAGAGCAGGACACACCCGCTGGTCCCGCCCACAGTTTGTGAATCTCAAAGCAAAGGCAGCATCTGCAGCAAGTCCACATACCATCCAGACAGCATATATACATTGGCATGCAAAAGTTTGGGCACCCCTGCTTTAAATGTCTGTTACTATCAATAGTTAAGCGAGCTGATCACCAAAAGGTATGAAGTTAAAAATGAGACATTTCTTTTCATTTTATGTAGGACTAGTGTATTGCTCTTGTTTTGTACAATTGTAGAATAAAAAAAAGGAAAGGTGCACCATCCAAAAGTTTGGGCTCTCAAATAACGTTTACCAAGGTCCCAGACCTTTATTAGCTCGTTAGGACTATGGCTTGTTCACAGTTATTGTTAGGAAACCCCTGGTGATGCAAATTGCAAAGCTGTATAAATTCTCTAACTCCTCAAACCCTGTCCCAGCAATCAGCAGCCATGGGCTCCTCTACGTAGCTGCAAAGCATTTCCTAACATAGCTATTTAGCGTAGCTATTTCCTCAGTTCATAATGTTTTTAAGAAATGGAACTTAACAGGGACGGTGGAGGTCAAGCTGAGGTCTTGAAGACCAGAAGAACTTCCTGAGACAACAGCTCGTTGGATTGCTAGAAAGGCAAATAAAAACCCGCGTCTGATTGAAAAAGACCTTAAGGGAGATTTAGCAGATTCTGGAGTGGTGGTGCACTGTTCCATTGTGCAGCGACACCTGAATAAATATGACCTTCATGGTAGAGCCAGCAGAAGAAAACCTTTCCTGCATCCGTGCCACAGAATCCAGCATCTGAAGTTTGCAAAGGAGCATCGAAACAAGCCTGATGCAATTTGGAAATGAGTCCTGTGGACTGATGAGGCCAAGAAGAACTTTTTGGCCACAATGTGAAAATGTATGTTTGGAGAAAAAAGGGTGTGGAATTCCAGGAAAAGAACACCTCTGTGTTTGAGCCGGCGGCACAGGGAACATGTTACTGGTAGAAGGAAGAATGGATTCAAATAAATAGCAGCAAATTCTGGCAGCAAACACCATCTGTAAAAAGCTGTAGTTAAATAGAGGATGGGACCAACAGCAAGATAATGATCTGAAACACACCTCAAAATCTACAATAGAATACCTAAGGTTTTGCCACGGCCCTCACAGTCTTCTGACCTAATCATCATTTGTGGCTAGATCTCAATAGAGCAGTGCATGCTAGACGGCCCAATCATCTTGCAGAATTAGAGGCCTTTGGCAAAGATGAATGGGTAAAAATCCCCCAAATAAGAGTGGACTCTTTGCTGGTTACAAAAATCATTTACAAGCTGTGATACTTGCCAGAGGGGGTGTTACTAAATACTGACCGTGTCGAGTGCCCAGAATTTTGCTGCAGGCCTTTTCATTTTTTTTAGTATTTTGTACCTGTGAATAATGGAAATAGAAATGTAATCTTGCGTAAAATATTAAGGAGATGTGTCATCTTTAACGTTATGCCTTTTGGTGATCAGTTCATCTAGTGCTCACTCAACTACTCACAGAAATTTTTGCATGCCACTGTACGAATACATACAGTATATATGCAAACTTGGACTTGTGCAAATGGCAAACAATGCTTCATTGCTTACTTATATACTCCACAGTATCCTGCATGCACTACTTGCCTGCACATACTTGCCTGCACTGTCTACTATGTGTGTCTGAATACTATGTGTACTCTCTTTGCATTTTATTTTTGCTTTTCACCATGTGTTTGTTTGTCTGCACTTTACATACCTCAGTGCTGTATGCAAAAGAATTTCCCACAGGGATCAACACAGTATCACCTTGCCTTATCCTGTTTTATCTGGTGGTATCTACTGAAGAAATGCTATAGACTCTGTAGGACACTATAGCTCCTCCTGGCCTCAAGAGAGTCCAATTTTAACTTAACTACCCTCTAAAACTGCTGCGTCAGTATTGCTAAAAACGTTTAAAAGCACTCTTAAATGCAAGCAAACTTTGTGGGTTCCGTTTTATTCCAAAGTACGCGTTTGCTGAAGCGAGGAAATGTTGCCACTGAAGTCTCCACATGCAGAGGGAGCAGCTCTGTGCTCGTGTTTGCATCAGATCCCTAAGCCGTGTTTGTCTTTGCCCAAATTGCTCTTAACTCCATTAATGTTCTTACCCACAGCTCCCCAGAGCCCCAGACTGCAGCAAAGGCTGATCAATGCCGGATAATGACAGAACTCTCCAGGCTGCCTGGCTACAAACTACTGCAGCAGACGATAACAGAGAGGACAGTGTCTGAGGAGCAAACTCTGCAAGACCTCCTTTCAACAAAGTTGATTTTCCCTCCTAAAATTTCTAAATCAGATTGGGTAATGGTGGAGGGTACGGACAATATTAGATCAGAAAATGGTCATAGAAATGGCTATTTCAGAAGATGTAGTAAGGAGTATGGAGACTAGAGTACCCCTAGCACGTTCCAAAGTGCATGGCGCTTAGAGAGAAGGTACCTCTGCACGCTGGGTGTGCGCTCCGCCATTGGCTCCTGCCTTGGTGGAGGGAGGTGTCCCCAGAGGTCTGGGAAGGCTGGGGTGGAGCGACCAGTGAAGGCACTAAAGTGATGCCGCAGGTCCTGACCTGGTACACTGGCCCCATGTCTCTGCAGGAGCCCCGATACTGTCCCTGGCTCATTACGGAGACGGCAGCTGAGAAAGCCGACAGGTTTCGGGGGATCCTCCCCGGGGACCCCTCCTCCCAGGACGGGGGGCGTCTTCATCTTCCAAGGAAATGCCAGGCCATCCGGACACCCCATCCCCTTGGCGTGACTGGGAGCATCACGTTTCCCATCTTTAGGGACGTGTTCCCCAATTAATGAGGCCTCCTCATCCGAGCTCTCCTCCTTCTCCGAGCCCGAGTCCAAATCCTGCAGACATGAAAGTGCTCAGCGAGCCTCCGGACAGCAAGTGCCTCTGTGCAATCTCCCCGCGATGCATGTGATATGTAATTAGCATTGCTTCTGTGTGAATGCTACAGACGCTACAGCAACAGCTTAGCTGCCTCCCAGGCGCAATTAGACGCCGGCAAGCAGGACTTCAGGCAGCGGTGTCCATTTTTGGGAGGATTCCTGCTTGTCCACGTGAATGCCCCTCCTAGGACGGCGACAGGAATAATGAGAACAAGCAGCGGCGCTCGGAGGCCGAGCGGGCACGCAGCACTGCGGTGAGGTTGGCGCGCCAAGCTTGTCTCTAGCCATGCCTCGCAATCAAAGTAGCTGAACAAGAGGCCTTATTGCTAATGATTCCCGGAAGCTACGGGACAGCTGGTCCTGGTCACCTCCACAAAAGCTGAAGACCAGCCATCTTTGGCCCTTTTAGGAAGGTACTTAAGGAAGTAAAGCTGGCCATTCATATTGCACTATAGTTTTTAATCTAAAAGTATATTTTAGATGTATTTTGACAAATGTCCCTTCCCAAAAGCCTGTGACACAAAGGAAGTGATACACCCGATAGGGATGCCACTAAAGATTTTCAGCCCTGTGAAAGAATGTTACCCAGATCAATCACATTATATTCCAAACTTTTCACTGTCACTCAGGGGCCCTTGGAATCGTCCAAACTACCCAGCTTCACGGTGCGCCCCCGACATCTGGTTATGTTAAGACCTTCCTGGCCTTCACAACGAAACCAAATAAATTCTCTGAATGTTGAGACTGTAAGCACTTCTCACTTGAAACACCAGTGACCAGAGTGAAGCTGTCATCTTGGGAGTATGCAAGACCCAAGGCATTGGGATTGGGAAGTTGAGGCTAAAAGAGGACCAGCAACAAAATGGATGGACTCAATCGTAACGGCTTTGGGAAACCTGAGAACTTGGGCAGAAGGCAGAGCATTCTGGAGGAAAGCCACCCACATGATCACCAGCTGTCAACATTGGTTTCACAGCAGTTAAAAGTAACACTCAGCTAGCTGCAGATGGTCAGTGATGGCTGGGAAAAACATGCCCACCTGCAGCTCCAAAATACTGAAGGGTAGCAAAGCAGGAAGACTAGTTATTGAACTAACACAGTGTTCCTCAACCTGGTTCTCAGTTTTGGTCCTTCCTGGTAGGGATTTGTGAAGGTGCAAAAGTGTAGACTATCTGGAGGTCCCCAAGCACCGGGATGAAAAACACTGACCTAACCACGACCAGACCACCAGCAGGGTGCATTAAAGCTACAAAACTGTTTTCCCGTCTTGGTCTCCTGACAGTATTGTATTAATTTTTTTTTTTTTTTTAAATCTAGCTAAATGGATAACTACAGAAATCACCACAGATAAAAGCTTCTGATAACCAACTATGTAATTAGATTAGCCTAAAAGAGGCAGGGTTAAGTGACTGCCTCCTGTTCACCCTGCGGTCGTTATCTGACACAAAACAGCTACTGCAGCCCCGGCAGCAGCATTTAAAACAGACACAAATGTGTACAATTGATTCATCATTGATTGCAATTAACTTAATTTTACATATGGGGATGGCCTGGATTGCATTACAGAGTGCTAGGTCAGCATTACATCATGCTCCATAACAGCAAGTGCGCTGAGTCCACACATTCAGAGGCGGCTTGTGCTCCCTGGAATGCTAAAAGATCCTGACCCCGGTCACACCTAGTGGGCTGAGCCTTCATGAACACCACTGGGGGCTGTAACTGTTTCACAGGAAAAAATATCCTACATGTTCCCTGTCGCCTGCTGAAGCTTCACCGATTTTGATATGCAAGAGAATTACACCCTTTTGTAGGAACAAATGCTTATTAGGTTCTTTACAGATGCTAGATGTTTTATTATTAAAGTACATTCCTCTTGTACCTGCACCTCTGACTTTTCTGGCCATAGACTATTCCAGAGCTCTCGAAGTTCATGCAGAAGGCCAACTTGGATTGTTCAGTGAGAAGTTGTGGGCACTCTGCCAAGCTCGCCCTTTCATCTCACCATTTCCCTCCTGGTGGATTGATGGTCACTGATCCCGCTGAAGTGCCTTCAGGGCCCTCAGTGTTGTTCCAGCCTTCCGTGTAGGCTTCTGTACTATGCTGTTGGAGTGATGCTAGCAGGACATTCAGTGCTGACAGGATGAGGCTGCATTTTATTACCGTACGCACCAAAGAAACAACAGGGTCCGTCAGAGTCTTCTATAAATTCTCTATGTTCTTAAAAAATATATACAGTACCTGAACAAAGTCATTATATTGCTTACAAAGCAAAAAATAAAAAATCATAGAGAAACTATATAAAATACCCACACATTAGGTCTGGTTAAAAGTAAATGTTTCCACATTAAAAATCAGTACTTGTATGTGTGATCAATATATACTGTATATATAATTATTTCCACATTACAGATCGGTACTTGTATGTGTAATCAATGACTTTATAGTACAATTAAAGCACTTTACTGAAAACACGCATGAAGAAACATGCACATTGCCATCCGGGATTGTCACCTCTAGGATTCAGATCTGACATACCGTTACCAAGCTGCATCAATGAAAGATAATCTTTACTGAATTTCAAGACAAACACTGGTCTTGATCACATGAAGCAAACAGTAATGTGGGCAGTGCAGAGCAGAGCTCGGCATTAACATTCATCACATGAATGTTCATGTATGATTTTGGGTAAACTGCAGTTAATGTGTATGATTGTGTAGGTATGCCAGTATAAGGTACTGTATATGAACCATTCTACATTTTGTGTGCATGTCAACATTATACCACTGGCAAATGCGATATCGCATTTTTTATTTACTTGGATCAGGAGATATTTTATCCCATTGATATTATCTCCAAACTCAATAAACTTGCAATCTATGTTTTAACCACCTGAGAGGTTAAAAAAAAAAAAGACGTAATTAATCTGAAGGTCTTATTTAATTAGCAAATCCAGGTCAAATAGCTATAACATGGCAGAAACTAGGTCTGCATTGATACTTGGCTGTATTATATCCTTTATTTTAAAATCCATCATATCCCTCCGAATCGACCCCATTACCATTTTCTTAATTAAGTGTGAAGGTCACGCAGGAGGGGAGCCCATGTTCTCTACTGGACCCCAGTCAGAAGGACAGCTAAAGGGGCTTCTCTGAGGATAGCACGGGGGCCGGACAGACACCCCCAGCTCTCCTTCAAAATCTGACAAGGGCGAATGTTTTTTTTTTTTAATGAGAATTGAAGTCAGCTACTTTAGGCAGCTCTCATCAGGAGCAGAGGCAACTAATTAAAAGGATACGTTTGTGCTTCGCTAGTAGAATTCAGATACATTATACTAAAGATATTGCCTTAATACCCAATGGATAACAACTAGGTACAAACCTGGTGAATTTGATTAGATGATGCTCAAAGTAAAATGCAAAAAATCTCATCTAGTGTTTAACAAGATTTGTCTAATAGAACACCTGCATTTTTAAATGCAGCCGTATTTAAACGATGAAAAAGGTATCGGCGTTTCATCAAATAAACCATTTTTATAACCGCTCTCACATAAAAGGTTGCAGTGTCCCAGAGAGACCCGCACAACACACCGGACGCTAAAAGACACAGGCCACATAGTGCTGTATGCCGTGAAAAATCATATAAACAGAGACAGCAGATTAAACAGGCATTTTACCAGTACCAGGAAAACAATCCTATAAATTGTGTTACTAAAATTAAAATCCTACTTTCTTGTATACTTATTTTTATTCTCATTTTATTTTAAAGCAGCACAAGCAGAAAATAAAAGCGGCACAGCATATAAGGGGGCGGACTGCTACCTCACACTGCTACCTCACACAGCTACCTCACACAGCGCTACCTCACACAGCGCTACCTCACACAGCTACCTCACACAGCGCTACCTCACACAGCGCTACCTCACACAGCTGCCTCACAGCGCTAACTCACAGCGCTAACTCACAGCGCTAACTCACACTGCTACCTCAAAGCGCTACCTCACACAGCTACCTCACACAGCGCTACCTCACACAGCGCTACCTCATACAGCGCTACCTCACACAGCGCTACCTCACACAGCTCTACCTCACACAGCTCTACCTCACACAGCGCTACCTCACACAGCTACCTCACACAGCTGCCTCACACAGCTACCTCACACAGCTGCCTCACACAGCTACCTCACACAGCGCTACCTCACACACCGCTACCTCACACACCGCTACCTCACACAGCGCTACCTCACACAGCGCTACCTCACACAGCACTAACTCACAGCGCTAACTCACACTGCTACCTCACACCGCTACCTGCATTTCCAGAGTTGGAGTTCAAATCCGCCTTCCCCATCTGGGAATGGTCTCAGCGTGCATTTTCACTTGCGATCGAATGCTAGGCAAGACTGAGAGCAGAGTCAGTGGCATGGACCAGACCCAGCGACCGAATGCTAGTCAGAACTGAGAGCAGAGTCACTGGCACGGACCAGACCCAGCGACCAAATGCTAGTCAGGACTGAAAGCAGAGTCAGTGGCACGGACCAGACCCAGCGACCGAATGCTAGTCAGGACTGAGAGCAGAGTCAGTGGCATAGACCATACCCAGCGACCGAATGCTAGTCAGGACTGAGAGCAGAGTCAGTGGCATAGACCAGACCCAGCGACCGAATGCTAGTCAGGACTGAGAGCAGAGTCAGTGGCATAGACCAGACCCAGCGACCGAATGCTAGTCAGGACTGAGAGCAGAGTCAGTGGCATAGACCAGACCCAGCGACCGAATGCTAGTC
>JAODKN010000021.1:9809544-9821202 GCA_026774425.1 Petrocephalus zakoni | reverse complement strand
GGCATGGACTAGACTCAGCGACCGAATGCTAGTCAGGACTGAGAGCAGAGTCAGTGGCATGGACTAGACTCAGCGACCGAATGCTAGTCACGAATGAGAGGAAAGTCAGTGGCATAGATCAGACCCAGTGACCGAATGCTAGTCAGGAATGAGAACAGAGTCAGTGGCATGGACCAGCCCAATGACCGAATGCTAGTCAGTACTGAGAGCAGAGTCAGTGACATGGACCAGACCCAGCGACCGGTTGCTAGTCTGGACTGAAAGCAGAGTCAGTGGCATGGCCCATACCATATGAAGAAGATACCAACCCATAGATGTTATATACCATGGTGGAGTGTTATACACTCTTGACAATTCCACAGCGGTGATGGATCAGGATTACACAAGTGCCTGTATTGTGATTAAAATAAAACCAAATAAACATAATTACAGTGTCCCATCTTGAGCCTCCTGTCTCCTCCCTAACGTGGCCCTGATGATCCGCGCCTGTTGCTCGTTACCCGTCATTAGTGCTTGTATTTAAGCACCAGGTTGTCTCCTCAGCCAGATCCCAGCCCCTGTCTGCCTGTGGCATTCCACAAACCAACCTTCTTGTTTTGATCCCATGCAGTCCCACTTGCTCTCCAGCCCCTGTTTTGTTCCATTCAGAACCTGCCTTTTGTTCATCAAACGCCCGTATAATGGTCATTCATAACAACCGTGACATACAGATAAAGCCTATTTCACTCAATGCATTGTACTACTTGTATTTTTTCCTGTACAAGAAGCAAATCATATTATGATGATGCTACTGCTATATAAAATGTTTGATATTATTATTATTTAGTCATATATGTTATATGACTAAACAATACATTAATAATATAATTTCATCACATGTCAAATTTAGGAATAGTATTACAAAGTGGTTTTTTCTATGCTTCCTGCCGTCTTCTGACTACAGGACCATAGTTCTACCCCACAGAGCCAAGCAGGAGCTGACCGACCTATACCAAATGCATGTGGTCAGTCCAATGAGTCAGTGGCCTTGTGTAAATTGGAAAATCTGCTCTCCTTCGGGCTGGAATTGAAGCAGCGACCTAAAGCCATCCATCCTTAAGCTTCTACAGTCATCCAGTCACCCAGTTGAATGTCATTGCCACCACTTCAGACAGCTGTTAATGCGTAGTAATGAGTCACGCCATGTGTGTATACAGTGTTTTTAATAACTTTTCTCATTACACTTAGAGGATGGAGAACATACACAGACAGGAAACACTGTATTAGTCACCCAACTCATCCATCTGTAAGGTTGTGACCTACACTCCATACTCTGGCACTCAACTCGTTTTCCATCGCAATTAGGGCCACAGATGAACAGATACACAGCCTGACCACACAGCAGTGTGACTAAGATCTCAGTTGATTCTCGGGCCTCATGCATAAATCACCACCGCCGGAAGGGGCGACATTGAGCATGCTCTACCCCTAATACGGAGGAGAGGTCCCTACCTGGAAGTCGTGATGGAGCTCCGGACACAGCCTGACGTACCGACCCAGCTGGTCCCGGGCTCTGGGAGGCTCTGGTTGCATTCGTGGCCTGTTCAGGTCTGTCTCTAAGTCCTGGACCTGCAAGCAGAAACACCATAAGTCACAGCCAGCAAAGCAATGGGAGATTTTCAGACAGGCTTTCTTCAGGGCAGACTGTATGAACAACAGAACCCCTTTCCATATTAGCAGGTATTCCATACAGACTTTGATTTAATTTGCCACTGAAACAGACTGTCTCAAATTAATTAAAACAATTAAGGGAAAAATCATTTTTGAAAATATTATTTCAATATTAGATTTTATTGAATTTTAAATTTTAAATTGACATTGTTGAAAAGCATACATAAACACAACAGGCGCTGTCAGACCCTGGTCCACAGGATCTGCGGGTTTGCTGGTTGTTACTTGACCTCAGGTTTCGCTGTGTCATTGACATAATTAACAATGACACAAGACATCTGACTTGGAGTTGCAGCCGGCAATTAAAATGTGGCAAGCAGCAGGTTGAGGTAGTGGGGCAGGATCGGGGGAGTGAGTGCTCTGGTTTCGTGGAGGAACGGAGGGCTTAGCCGATGCTGACCAGCGAGCCACACTGGGACAGCACGGTGGAGGCAGCTGCATTCCCATTTATCTGCCCGCTGGGGGGGTCTCCGGAGAGGATGAGCACCAACGCCCTCCTCAATAATTTCTGAAGAAGAAAATAGAAAAATAGACAAATAAAACATTAGAGAAGGCTGATGTGGTCAGCTCGATGCACCAGCTAGAGAGAATAATAGAGGTGTGGCCGGCACCTCTATTAGGCACCTCTGTGCGATTCACTATGAGAACAACATCGCCCTCTAGCGCTGGCCTGGGAGGGATGCACAGGCCAAAGGGTCACCCCCTGCCCATAGCAAGGGGCACGTCACACCTCAGGAACCATCCAGGAATATAAATAAAACACAACGCTGACCTTAACTACCCCACTGTGCACTCTGACAAAGACCCCCTCTCTAAACCCATCATGGTCTTAAATACTAATACTGAAAACAAGTGTGACCTGAATTAATCACTTAAGGTGATAATCCAGGCATAAAAAGTAACAGTAGGGTTAATGTACTTCTAGTTTTATATTCAATTAACATACTGTATAATAACAAATATGTAAGGATCTATATGGATTTATCCATCCATGCATTTTCTGAGACCTTCTTGTGCTGGCCGCAGGATGTCCAGAGCCTACCCTAGAAGCTACGGGCGCAAGGCAGGTAACAACAGAGGAGGGGGTTGCCGAGGATGCCAACCTCTCGCAGGGCACACTCTCACACCAGACACTGACAAAGGCACACCTACGGGCAATTTGGCAAGTCCAGTTAACCTTAGTTCCAGTCTCAGTGATCTTGTGTTCAAAGTGGGGTACCCTAGGATTCAGTTTTAGAACCACTAATATTCCTAATTTATATAAGCGATATTGACACTAATATATACAGTAAATCAGTGTAACTTACAGACAACACCACGGTGGATGCTGTAACAGATACAGCTGGATCTTGATTCATTTACTGACTGGGCTGATACTTGGCACATGAGGTTTAATATAGACAAAAGAAATATAATGCAATAATATAAAGTACAGATATTTTATGAGTTCCACTGAAATAAAGGAAGTTGATTATGAGAAAGAGCTTGGTGTGTACATGTATGTTGAAGCTTCTAGTGGGGGGAAGCATTTAAAAGGGCCAATAGGATGATGGGTCACATCTCTAGGTAGGTGGAGTTTAAGTCAAGGAAGGTGATACTAAGACTATACCATTCCTTGGTGAAACCTCACCTTGAACATTGTGTTCAGGTTTGGTCACCATATATTAAAAAGGACATTGCTGCCTTAGAAAGGGTTCAACGCAGGGCTACAAAAATTATTCCTGGGCTTAAAGGAATGTCTTATGAGGAGAGATTAGCAGAGCTGAATCTGTTCAGCCTTGAGCAAATGAGACTAAGGGGAGACATGATCCTGGTATATAAGATTCTAACAGGTATGGATGCTGTCCAATGAAATAGTTACTTCAATATTAGTAAAAATACAAAAACTCTTGGCCCTAGGTAGAAATTAGCGGGAGAACATTTTAAACTGGATTTGAGACAGAACTTCTTTACAGTGTGTAATTAGAGTATGGAATAATTTTCCTGTTGCATTGGAACATTTGGTTCCTTTAAAACAGATGTAGATAAGATTTTAACAACTTTAAGCTATTAGTTGAATTCTCCCCAAACAAGCTTGATGGGCTGAATGGCCTCCTTTCGCTTGTGACCTTTATATGTTCATCGGCAGCCCTACCAGTGACATTGGTCACTTCCTGCCAAAGTGGCGCCACTGTATCTCCTCCACCCCACCCCAAAATTCTGTTTCACTCTGCAGTTTCTGTCCACACCTGTGCCCACCTTACATCACTCACATCTACAGACAGCCATGCTCAGCCTGCAGGGGGCGACGTCGAGCTGCTATAGCCCTTAAATGGAGACGTTTTGCACTGAAAGTGAAATTCAGTTTCACACTCTGCATGTGTAGGAGGGCAACATCACGGAGATTTATAAAGGACCAATAATGAGTTAGAAGTGGATGACCACAGGAAAAATCTTTGCCTCCTTCACTGTCAGTAACTAATCTTACCTGGGTCAAATGCCGTCACATTTTGCATCACGCGCCCATGTTTAGTGGAGATTAACAAGGGAACGGCTTCCACCCGCAAGCAAAATGATCACCCTCTGCCCCCCACTGAATCTCCCATAACTTACGTAGCTGTCACAGCTGGAGCAGTTTTCAGTGTCATCCTCACTGTCTTCTTCCAAGTTTTCATCTTCAAGGGAGAAAACCCATGACTGATAACATTCTCCAAATACTTAACATCACAAAAAATCTAGGAACAGAGCGCAGGGCACAAGCGCCACAGGGCAGGATGCCAGTCTGTCACACACTCACTCACAGTCATACTCACTCACCCACACAGTAGGAAGTTTAGAGAAACAGTCTCCCCTAAACCACTTCTGTTCAGACTGTGTGACATACCCAGGGTGACCTGGAGGAAACCCACTTAAACGGGGGAGAGAATATGCAAACGCACACACACATGCAGAGCTGGACCGGCATTCGAACCTACAACCCTGGTGAGATGTTACCCACAATGGCACCGGCTAAAGCATGGGTCTTGATTCATAGTCTCAATCCGATATGACAGAGATGGGCACAGATAGAAAAATGTATTTTGCTACAAATCATAAATCATCATCAAATCATCATAACGAAATAATACAAAATACTGATGTAAGAAAATGCATTTAAAATACAAGTAATCCTTTGAATTGAAGTCAAAAATACATGTAAAATTACCATTACAGCCCTAGTAATGTGTAGTATTTACAAAATGTTCCGCTTTCCATAACTTTAAACAATAATAATAATAATAATAATTCAGTAATAATTTTGTGATTTACATGTGTTATGACATTAATTGTGAAATGAAAAATTATTTTTGTAACATTAGTAATGTGAGCTCAGCAGGCCGCGTCTGCAGAGCAGTTTGGGGTTGGGGGGGGGGGATCCGGGAGAAGAAACCACGATATAAATGTTCACGATCTCGTATCGCGGCTTCGCTTTCGGATTCAGACCGATTACACCCTTAATTCATACCCTGTGTTTCCTGCAGAGTTAGTGGCAACAAAAACTTAAATCGGTGGCTGTGACTTATAATATGTGATGTCAAGGTCACCAGGTAGGTCTCCTTGTTACACAGGTTCAGTGGCTATAAAAACCTACTTCTAGCTGAAAGAAATTAATGCTGTGCTCAGAAACAAAAGTAGCTAGCCAGATTTATCACTAATTTAGGCTTCCATATATGACAACCCACAAGATGCCACTGCCTGAGCATGCCTGTTAAAATTAACTAGAATGTCACTAGCAAGTCAATTCAAAAGTTCTGCTGTTTGCTAACTGGGTATTTTTCGGTCCTCTAATTACTGGTCATTGGAGAACTAAGTTCACAACAAGCAAGTTGGACCCAACAGTTATGTGAGTTATTTATCCAAAGACGGTGCTAGGCTATATTTAAAAGTCTGCAAGCCTGGTGATAAAGGTTCTTAAAATGACAGAAAATAAATAAATAAAATAATAATAATATATTTTATAGTGAAATAATATAATATCTTATCATCAAGTAATTTAAATATGAAAATGCAATCTCCCAAAGTATTTTGTTACAAATCAGATTTTTTTCCATTCAGCAAAATTAAAATTGCAAAATACTTAAAAGTAATTAAATATGTATTTTAAATATACTCTGCAAATATGACAAGATGTCCCAACACTCCAATACGATCATCAAGCATTAGCAGCTACAGGAGGAAGAGCTACAGCACAGCCGGCTGGGAGGGGGAGGTCCATGACTGGTTCCTGACTGGCAAACCCTGAGCCTTTCCCACTGTGCCAGTCTATTACTTTAATCTCCACATGCAACTTTAGTGGTTTTCATCGGCACTCACTTCTTCTAAACGTGGGTCACCCGAACAAAATGAGGTTAAGGTTGCTGTCGCTGCGGTTGCCATGGAACATAAGGGAGAGAAAAACATGCCACATTTCCATAGGCCCAGGGCACAACCAAGGCCACGCCCACACAATCTCATCTGATCCCTGGCCTCTTTTGATTAAGACATCAGTTTCAGCCAGGAGTCTTCATTTTCTTTTTTTAAATCATGTACAAAGGAAGAACATGTCTACCATACTTATAACCATCTGAGGTTCCTCCCATAGGGGGTGGTCTGTCGTGACGCCCGATTCCTTGCTGGGCGGGTTAAAGATGGGAAACTGAGGAGCAGAAATACAAAAAAAACCTATGAAGCCCGTCCTCCACAGCCAGGGGCTTTAATCTGCCCCACGACTTCACCATTTGTTTCTGATGGTTGCATTTCATTACAAGTGGTTTTTCAAAGGATTTTACTGTAGGCTTTTCAAATCAAGCCCTCGGCTCACAGAAGGCCAGTGAGGAGTCGAAGCCTGGTCTCTGACTTGCACAGACTCGGCACACAGTGTCGGCAAACCAGACGTTTCAGCATACTGGCAATCAAATTCCCCCTGACGGAGGGACACAGCAGCCTATAACTAGATGATTGTAAATTTCACAAGGGATAAGGCTGCAATTTCATCAGCGACAACTAATTACGCAAATATCTAGTTTTATAAATGGGCAAGAGTGTAACAATTTGAGTTTGAGACTTTTGTTAATAATTGTTCTGTAATTATGTAATCACACCTGCCATGTGAATTGACACACATTGAAAAATTCTGTCACTGCGTAATCTGCCGAAAAAGTCTTTAATCTGTAAAATGGACGGCTTCATTCAATCTGTGACTCTGCTTTTGGAGTGAGCCGCAGAAGCTGGGCCACCGCCAACTGCAGCAGTGAAACAGAGCCAGCTGATCGGCACGTTAGCCCAGTACACAGGCACGGCGGGTTTCACGTCTTGCGACAGGGGAGGTGAGCCTCTGACTCTGTCTCCAGATACCCCCACCCCAAGCATGGAAACATGGCGGGTCGCAGAAGTCTGACCAGAGGATGACGTGACATCTTTCGGGGGGGGGATGCAAGAAAGTAAATGACAAAGGAAAGGACATGGTGTCAGACAGCCAGGCTGACTGAGGAGCAGCAAGCCAGGTGAGAGTCAGCATGTCTCTTGTCAGCCAGGGGCCACCCAAGAGCCATTACTGCAGTGCTCATGCAGCACGTGATGCTATTAGCAGCCAGCAGGGGGTGTTAAGGAGTCCATTTCCTTTCATGAAGATTAAAGGCGGCGGTCAAGGGCCCCCCGTGAAGGGTGCCGCGACTGCTGCCTCGCTCCCACCACTTTCAGCGGCCAGCTAGCGGGCTGTGGCACTCATGGGGGATGCCGTGGGCATTATTTAGTCACCTTAACATTAAACGTGACAGCTGTGCATTTCCCGTGTTTGCAGTATCGATTCACACTGAGGGTTATTTAGCGCCGACAGAATACAAAGCAGTAGCTCTGTTCGATTATGGCTTTAAATGGCCTGAGCCACCAGGCATTTTCATATATGGAGGGAAAACGTTAACAACATGTCATTAAATGTGTTCTTTACAAGAGGTGCTCTGTACAAATATCCAGAGAATATACGCCACACAGGAGTGTCCAGACGTTTATAGTTACTATAGTTTCTGAGAAAGAACTGCCCAGCTATTCAGGACGGATGCAGGAGGATAAGAGGAAGGACACCTAATGGAGGGAGGGATGAGCCAGGTGTATGACAGCCAGACTCACAGTGCAGTGTCATCAGCCCGGGTTGCTAGGGTAACGACTGTATCCTAGTGTCACTGTGACATCACAGTCTCAGTGTTACCGCAAGGTCCTACATCCCCTTCCTGGTGGCCCCATGATGTCCTACATCACCATCTCAATGTCACCGGCGAGGTCCTACATCACCTTCCTGGTGTCACTTTGACGTCCTACATCATAGTCTCAGTGTTACAGGCGAGGTCCTTCATCAACCCTCCTGGTGTCACTGTGACATCCTACATCATAGTCTCAGTGTTACAGGCGAGGTCCTTCATCAACCTTCCTGGTGTCACTGTGACATCCTACATCACAGTCTCAGTGTTACCATGAGGTTCTACATCGCCACTCTGGGGTCACCGTGAGGTCCTACATCACAGCTCTGATATCCATGCAAGGTCCTATATCACCATCCCAGTATCGCTATTTCATTTTCACCTTTAGTTTTCAATTTCAGTTTAGGTTTTATTCGTTTATTAGTCCTGGTATCATTGCGGGTCCTGTATCGCTACCCCAATATCACTGCAAGGTCCTACATCACTGTCCTAGTATCACTGTGAGGTCCTAGATCACTCCCATGATATCATCATGAGGTTGTACTTCACCATCCCTGTATCATCCCTGTAGCAAGGTCCTACATTACCACCCCGGTATCCACCCACTGGCTACTTTCTTCTAGTCACTAGTTCTTCTAGTCATTTCAAAATTTAAACTATTCAAACATTCATGAGAAACCATCTTAATAGGGAAAATTCATCTGTTTCGCACAACATGCATGCCGTGCACCTGGGTTTGGAAGCCACTTAAAAATGTACAAGGCATTCACCCTGCAGAATATATTACTTTGGCCCTAGGGATAAACGATCCTGTATTTCTAGCGATAAACAGGAAAAGCAGCCTTTTTTCTTATTTCAAAAAATACATACATACATACATACATACATACATATATATATATATATAAACATATACACACACACATATTCAAATGATATGTGTATACGATTTTATATATATTATGTATATATATATATATATATATATATATATCTACACACACACACACAGAGCGAGAGAGAGAGAGAGAGAGAGAGAGAGAGAGAGAGAGAGATAGAGGGAGAGACAGCAGAGTGGCCCGGTGTGCAGCACTGGCACTTTGAGCCCCCAGGGTTGGGGGTCCATGTCCCGCCCCCGCTCTGTGTGGATATCTGTGCTCTCTCTGCGTTGCGTGGGCATCCTCTGCATACTCCAGCTTCCTCCCACAGCCCAAAGACATGCAAATCAGCTAGCGGGTGTCTTTGAATCGCCCACAGTGTGCATGCGTCTGTACGTGTATATGTGTGTGTGTGTGTGAGTGTACAAGTTTGGCTATACTTATGAAGACCAATGGACCAAAAAAAAACACGACTACTAAGGTCATTTTTCAGACTTCAGACTTCATTTTATAAAAATCTGTGAATGCAATCAAAAAGTAAAAACTGGCAAAAACCTTTAGGTTAGGGCTGGGTAGAGGTTAAGGGTGTCGTGATTGGGATTAGGGTATTTCCCATGGAAATGAATGGGCGGTCCTCACTAAGATAGGAATACAAATATGTGTGTGTGTGTGTGTGTGTGTGTGTGTGGACATATTTATATTACCTTGTGGGGACATTCTATTGGTCCCCATAAGGATAACCTCAATTTTATAAAAATCTGTCTGCAATCAAAAAACTAAAAATGCTAAAGTCTCATATTTTATTGTGTTACTTATGGTTAAGGTTAGGGCTGGGTAGGGGTTAAGGGTGTCATAGTTAGGATCAGGGTTATGCCCATAGGAATGAATGGAGTGTCCCCATAAAGATCCCCATAAAGATATACAAAGAAAGGTATACAAAGTGTGTGTGTGTGTGCATGTGTGTGTGTGTGTGTGTGTGTGTGTGTGTGCGCGTGTGCGTGTCACAGAGCACAGCATTAGGGCTCCGGGTGTCTCCTGCCTCCTGCTTCTTGGGAATAGTGCCAGGCTTACCACAAAACTGTCTTTGCATGAGCAACTGGAAAATGTATAGATGGTTTTTTGTGCTTTACAGATTTATCACTAAAGGGATCACTAATATTTAAATGTTGCCACATACATTCATCATTGTCTTTTGAATAAATTACAGTAGCACAGTGCTTGGTCCAAAGCAGCATTTTGTGAGCATGAGCCCATGCAGAAGCCTGTCACACTCCGGCGGGGGGGGGATTACTGCCTCACCAGGGTGTCCCAGCACAGCTTCCGAGCCCGGGCAGCGGCCGCCCGGTAAAGGGAAGCTGTAGGCGCTCCGGTGCCAGGCGATGGGCACCGGCGTCTTGGGGTAACACTTCCTCATGAGCTGAACGGTGGACTCCACAAGGCAGGATGGCCCCTGGGAGCTCACGCAGGACTTAAAGCACGAAAACGGCAGCAGGTCAGGCTGCATGCGCCCCCAGACACTCTTACATCACAGTACACATTCACCCAGTGTCTGAAATGCATCATATAGCTCTTGTCACTGTGCATTCACTGGATGCTCATCCTAACTGCAACAATATCTTTTTGATTCCTTCACAGTTGCATGCTTATAATGTACTATTTGCCTCATCTGAGTGCTGTTTTGGACAAAAAACATTTGCTAAATAAGTACATGTAAATATTAATGTCAATGTTAATCAGCTAGATAGTTCACTGGAACAAGTCAAGGCACCCCGCAGTATAAGAGGAAGGCCCCCGGGACAACATTCAGGGTCTGTTACTCAATCATTACATTAGTTCTAGGTAAAACCTGTAGTGAGCAGGAATACATATACAAGAGTACAAGAGTGTTTGCTGGCCCTCTGAACTCATTGGCTCTGCTAGAGCCCCAGTCGCAGCTTTCTGTGGGGCAGAGGTGAGGCCAGGGTCCTCGGCTTAGCCGTCTAATCCTCACGCCTGCTGAGTTATGTAGATTAGGGAGACATAGGGTCAGTCCCTGGCCCTTTGCGTTAAATGACTACTAGCGCCAGCATTCCATTCACAGACACGAAAAAAAAAAAAACAAAACAAAAAAGAGAATGACTGGGGTAATGAAGTGCTCATTCATCCATTCATTCATTCCTCCAAGTGTAATCACCTCTAAAGCCACAAACTCTTTTATGGGAAACATGCATTTCACTGCGGTGCCATTGAGCGGCTCCACTGTGGCCAGTAATACACAAGATCTCGCAGGTGTCGTGCAGGAAGGATGGCGAGCATGCAGCCGGACCTCACCTGTGCCGTCTGGAGCAGCATGCTGAGGCCCCCGGCCTCCAGCAGGGCGGCGCTGCCGCTGCGGCTGCCCGTGGCTAGGTGCAGGCATCGCAGCAGCGCCCTGCGGATGGGCACGTGAGCATTTTCCAGAGCGTCCTTGCGGTGCCAGTCCATATAGAGCCTCAGCAGTCCGGAGACGTAGCCCTCTGCAGCTGCCCGCCTGCCGTTAGCCTCTGAGGCGCACAAAAATAAAAGGGAATCAATGGGGCTGGTCTGCAACAATGCAGACAATACAGAGGCCGCCCTCCGTTGCCTTGGCCCCTTCCTGCGGCCGTCAGCGTGTCCTGTCCACTGCACTAGCCCATCAGCCTTTACATCGCAACAGACTTTATTATCTCTACAGGCAGACACCTTGATTCTTCTGTTCCAGGGTTATGTGGAAAAAGTTCTTCCACATAAAGGGCAGGATTGACCATTGACCACACACACACACACACACACACACACACACACACATATATATATATATACACACATTATATATATATATATATATGTAGGTACTGTGGGATAACTAATCTATTTTTTTT
>JAODKN010000021.1:9796136-9809444 GCA_026774425.1 Petrocephalus zakoni | reverse complement strand
CACACACACACACACACACACACCCCCACACCCACACACACACACACATCAATAAAAATATACACACATAATAAATATATTTTTATATTTTGGGACTGGGGGATAAATAAACTCTTTTTTTTGGGGGGGGGGGGGTTGTCTGGTTTTTCTTAATCACCAACAGTATGGAACACTAAATAGGCTTTAAACCCATCTTGAGCTAATTAAACTAGCCTCACTTTTCACAGATTACAGATTTCTGTGATCACTTGATCATGATTCGACCAATATAGTCACATGACATACATAGTTGGAAGCCATTGGGTGCGTGCGACTTCATGCAGCCGCTCACAGTGCTGGCTTAAAGCGATGCATTCTGGTCTTGACACAATGCATGATGTCCGTCTTCAGCCGGCGCTGCAAAACGTCACCATGACACATGGTACAAAACTCTCACGAGAGCAAGAGGACTTAAGACAGATCGTGCAGCACCTGCCCAGCTGCACAAACTGGGAACCGCTTCCGTGACGACACAACTGTGCATTTATTGGCTGAAGATTTTAGTGGCACGCTTGATGTGTGTGATGTTTGTATTCCAAGAAGTTCTGATGCGTTATCTGCTATTACTCCCGAAAAGAATTGCAAAGCAGTGAGAACTGGTTTTCAGTTAATTTACCTGGTAAAATTAAATTGAAAGAAAAATAAATAAATAAATAAATAAATACATTTTATTTATTTAATGTTTAATGTTGCACTGCTATATTTGTATAATTGTTTAGTCTGTGTAGAAGGCATTTAAGTAAGAATTGCATTGTACATTGTACCTTTTACATATGACGGTAAAAACGGCAGTGCAGTGAGTTCGACCACTGCAGTCAGATCCCGCGGACTAGGAGCAGTGAAAGTTGTCTGATTTGATGCCAGTCAGTTTATTCTCCACCCCTGCAGCCGTGCGCAGATCTCGTGCTACGTCACGTCAGCTGTGCTATGTCACGACAGCCGTAAGCCCATGTCAAATGCACCCAATAATAGATCTGATGTGTACCATTTGCAAAATATACAGCTTGCCCTAACTCTAAATAGAATAAGACTTTGTGATTTACGTAATTTGTAAATTACATTACATAATAATTTCACAATTTAGCCACATTAGTAACGTAATGAGAGCTCAACAGGCTGCACTGGCAGTGGGTTAGGGTTGGTGGAGGGGTGTCAGCATTCCGTTTTCTGGAACTGTGACATGAGGTTCAACCACAGTTACGGTATCGCAACACAATTTTGTATTGTTTCCAATGCGGTTCCGGTATCGGTTTTGGAATCCTTACACTATTACTAGGTTAATCTGTTCAACTACTCATTGAAGTGAATTTCTAAAATCGGCCAATCATATGTCGATAGCACAATGTAAAAATTAATACAGATCAGGAGCTTTAGTTAATGTTCACATAAAACACAAGAATGGGGAAGAAAAGTGATTTAAGTGACTTTGAATGTAGCATGGTTGTTGGTGCCAGATGGGCTGGAATGAGTGTTTCCGAAACTGCTGATCTACTGGGATTTTCACACACACCCATCTCTAGGGTTTACAGAGAATGATCTGAAAAAGAAACAATATCCAGTAAGCAGAAGGTCTCTGGGTGAAAATGACCAAATGATGGCAGAGGTCACAGAAGAATGGCCAGACTGGTTCACGCTGATAGAAAGGCGACTCAAATAACTGTTCATTACAACAAAGGCATATGGAAGAGCATCTCTGAATGGACTAAATGTTACAGACATGCAGCAGACAGGTTACAGCAGCAGAGGACCACACTGGGTGCCACTCCGGTCAGCTAAGAATGGGAAACTGAGGCCTCAGTGGGCACAGGCTCCCCGACACTGGACAATGGAAGATTGGAAAAATGTTGCCTGGTCTGATGAGTCTCGATTTCTGCCATGTCATTCAGATGGTGGGGCCAGAATTTGGTGTAAACAACATGAAAGTATGGATCCATCTTGCCTTGTATCAGAAATTATGACCAGGCTGCTGGTGGTGGTATAATGGTGTGGATACAATTCTCAGCACAATTTAGGCCCCTTAGTACTAATTAAGCATCGTTTAAATGCCACAGCCTACCTGAGTATTGTTGCTGACCATATCAAACCCTTTATGACCACAGTGTACTCAGCTTGTAATGGCTACTTCCAGCAGGATATGTCACAAAGCTCATATAATTTCAGACCGGTTTCTTGAACATGACAATGAAAGCCCTTCACTCAGATGGCCTCCACACCAGATCTCAAAGCAATAGAGCACCTGTGGGATGTGGTGGAACGGGAGATTTGTATCAAGAAGGTGCAGCTGACAAATCTGTAGCAACTTCATGATGCTGTCATGTCAACATAGACCAAGGTCACTGAGGAATGCTCCAAGCAGTAAAGTTCTATGTGACTGACAAGGGCCATGTCATTATGGTCAGATGACTTCATCAGAGCATCTCTGGAATGAAAAAGCTTGTGGGGTGGTGCTCATGATCAGCCATGGTTAGTACCTATAGAGAGTGATCCAAGGAAAAATCACAGGGCCAGTACTTGTTGATGCAGGATGGGAATGAAGGCTTGTCTAGTACAAACCTGTCGCGTTTTTTGTTTTTTTATGAGATAGACAACATTATTTCATGTGGGATCATAATGTTTTGGCTCATTGGTGTATATACATAACAGTGTATTGGGCTCATTCATATTTCATATATATATATATATATATAAAATATAATATATAAAGATAATCATGTATATGGTCATGTATCAGTTAAACCGCAAACTTCATGAACATTCTGCCTCCTATTCGAACCCCAGGGTGCTCCCTACCTTATGTCCTGCACTCCAGCTCATCACCACAGGAATATCTCCTTAGCAGGTATCCATCATAAGCACAGCAAATCCACAGGGACGGGTTAATATCACTGGGCTGTAGATTAGGGAGTCCAAACTGATGCATCATAAACTTTCTTCTAAATCAGGTTACCTCATGCCAAACAGATTAAAAGCACTGAGCTCATAGCCCGTTTGATTATATTTATTCGTTAATGACCTTTGCATCAATTAAAATATAAGCTGCTTTAGCATATAAAGGAGCTTGATTGTTTGCATTAGCCTGTTCACCCTCCTGGGGTGACTAGTCTCATGTTGCCAGCCACCGCGTGAGCTGAGCACGCCCACATTAACAGCATTATTCTGTCTTTTCATGTTACATCAGCAGCGTATTGGATTAGAGCAGTGCTTCTGATCCTAGTACTTGGGAACCTAGAGACGGTCCACATTTCTGCTCCCTCCCAGTTCCTGGCCAATCAAGAACACCAAATACCTAGTAGGGAGCAAAAACCTGGACCGTCTGGAGGCCCCCCGAGGACTGAGGTGAGAAACACTGGTTTACAGATGTCAGCAGTGGGGCAGGTGAAATATGCTTGACTAGAAGAAATGTTAGAGGTTTGTCACGTCAGATACTATCACGGCAAAAATAAGACGGAGAGAAATAAGGTCTGATTTTACCACCATGCAGCTGGAGTGATAATGCATTTAAACGAACCTGGCACAAGTCCTAGCCTTCACTGCCGACTACACAGAAGCCATTACCTACAGACCGGCTCCATCTGCCCTCGTCCAGGTTGTGCTGTGCTAGCTATAAAATGCATCACGCACACACCATTTCCCCTTAGAAATTCATCAATCGCAGCCCCGTAACCCTGGAGGCCAGCACGGGAACCAACATCAATAGGTCAATCAGTGACTGGATTTTGCTGGAATTGAAACATCGTCGTTTATATTGACTGCTAACATGATGAATCTAAAGCGCATCTGCCGCTAAAAGGAAGGTGCTTCCGTTTTCTTCTGTGTGCAGAAATCAGCCCCTAACCGCTGGCACAATATAAGACCCCAAATGAACGTCACTGGACTGACAGCCCCCCATGCTGGAATGAACACATCGCCGCATATGAGCTGCTAATATGAATGAATGAGCCCCGCCAGTGCAAAGACTTATTAATAGCTCAGCCGAAGGGCCCCCGCCCTCCTCCTGCTGCTAAGCTGGCCCCTGACCAGCCCCCGTTTGTGCTCCCGGCTTCTTAAGAAACCATCAACAGCAGGCATTTCCTGGCCCAATGCAGCGCACCACCGGGACACCGGCGAGCCACCGAGGGACCAGACAGCGGGTAAAGCAATGGACTGCGGGCCCACCTAGGGGACGCTACCTCTCTCTCCGCACTGGGGCCACCTGTGTCTGGCCCACTACTAGACTCAGACACAGGTCACTAAAACATTCATGATGTCAGTAGGTTTCATCTTTCCCTCTAGGTGATCCTCATACATACATATTACAGTTAAAATATAAATTAAACGTGTCTGACGTGTGTTACCCTACCTGCACTCTGTCGCCACCTGCTTTTGCCCTCCATGATTTTTAGGATGTTTTACCAGTGATCTAAGGCCAGACGAGGCCCCGGGCTTTATCTGGGATTGCAGTCCACAGCCTACATCACAGTTCCGTTTCCAGCGGTGAATTACAAAGCCAAGGTGGATGCATTACTAAGCATCAATGCGAGATTCGTGCCCAAGCATCACACTCGGCACTGAAATGGATCATAAACATCGGCGGTCAAACAGGCGCCTTCAGTGGAAATAAACCTTGATGGTGTGTCTGTTTATGTACGAACAGGACCGCTCAGCAACTGCAGCGCATCAACAGGTATGGAGCCCACTCACCGGGCCGCAATGCGACTGCTTGTGGAGTCATACTGCCACCTGCAGGCCAAAGTCGGCACTGCTGCTAATTATAAAGCAGTCCCACCACAGATCCCAGGAGAAAACCAAAAGCATTTGTTGTGCTAAACTTCAATAAACAGCAGAAGCTAATTTTATATTACAAATACATATATAAGTTTAAATGTTTAAAGGCAATGAGCACACCATATTGTAAGATCAACAGCATCTGACATATAAATATTTTACAATGTTGTGAGGCTTTTGAAAAGAACATAAGGCGCAAAAGAGAACAAAAGAGCCTTAATACAGGCTGCCGTTCCACTCATCATCTCATTTACAGAAGGAAACATCTGCAGGAAACAAAGAAAAGAGCAGTATGAAGTATAAGACCGGCAACGAAGAAAGGAGCAGGATTAGATACAGGATCAGCAACAAACAAAGGAACAGGATTAAATACAGGATCAGCAAGAAAGAACTGAGCAGGATTAAATACAGGATCAGCAAGAAAGAACGGAGCAGGATTAAATACAGGATCAGCAACGAACAAAGGAGCAGGATTAGATACAGGATCAGCAAGAAATAACGGAGCAGGATTAAATACAGGATCAGCTAAGAAAGAACGGAGCAGGATTAAATACAGGATAGGCGAAGAAGAAAGGAGCGGAATTAAGGTTTACACAGAAGGAAATACCAAATATTGGTTGTGTGTCACTCCAAGTAATCTGCTAAATTTCCATAACATCAAGTATGCTGCTATTTACTGAAAGGTCTGTGTTTGACATACCATTAACATAAACCATTAACCGTCCAGGGTTACAGGCAATACACTCTCCCAAGGAAATCTCCTCGGCTTCTCCTCAACCCATCCATCATCCATCAATCATTCTCCAGCCTGCTTATCTGAGAGTACCAGACCAGAGATTTTTTCATTGTACAAAATCTCTCCCTTATGTTCATAATTGTGAACTTTCATGTTACACATTCTTCCTATTTATGTTTTAATTGAATCAAAATGATGTGTGATTTATTACAGGGTTAAACGAAGCATGCCCTCTTTTCCATTAAACTGGCCCTATTATTCTTATCTGGTTTTTCCCTTTCCATTGGTATGTCATATAGTTTTATGTGCATGCAAACGGTCTACAAGTCTTAAGGTCCAAAGTACATACCAATGGGAGAACAGAAACAACTCTTCTCTAATCTGCCTGAAACACCTTGCTGTAATTCCAGCCCTTATTTCCATGACATGGTGAGATCACCTCATAACACAATCCTTATTGGCTGCTTACCTGCAAACTTGGCATGCCCCCAGACAACCCACAGCCTATGCAGCAACGTTTTCAGACAGTGGCAGAACGTGTGTGGCAAGCTGCCCAATCAGACCACACACAGAGTGAAGAGAGATGTACAGTATGATGAAAAATAATGTGTCTTTGGAACACTGAAGCATGTAAATCTATTCTCGTAGACCCCAAAAATAAATGAACAGTGAAAATTAGCATAATAGGGCTCTTTAAAAGCCCCAATGGTACTAATTATGTATGATATATTCAACTCAAAAGTGCAAACCGAAATGACATGTACATACTATTTACAACAAGTAATGTACTGGGGACTGTACTTGGTTATGTATCAAATCAGAAAAAGTTTGGTATGGAAAATATATATCTAAGAAATAGAAATATAAGAAATATATCTAATTTTATTTCATTGCAGACAATATGAAACCAAGATACTTTCTGTTCTGTCTGGTCAGTTTAATTTCATTTGTTAATATGCATCCATTTCTATGTTTCAGGCCTTTAACACATCCCAAAAAAAGTTGGGAGGCAGCAATATGGGGCTAGTAATGAAGTAAAAAAAACAGATAATGATGTTATTTCAAACAGGTGATGTGATTGTAATTATGATTTGGTACAAGAGCAGTATCCAGGCTGAGGAGCAAAAATGGGCAGAGGATCTCCAGTTTGTCAACAAAAGCATGAGAAAATTATTGGAATGTTCAAAAACAATGTTCCTCAAAGAATGATTGGAAGGAATTTGCATATTTTTCCCTCTACAGTGCATATCATTAAACGATTCAAGGAAACTGGAGGAATTTCAGTGTGTAAAGGGCAAAGAGCGCAAGCCTAAGCTGAACCCCTATGATCTCTGATACCACTATGACTGTCATCCATCAATAGCTGATATAACCACAAGGGTAGGTGGTCCCTTTGGCAAACCAAGCAATATGGAGTTATAGTCACAAATGCCACTTAAGACTTTGCAAAGAAAAAAAAACATCCTACACTAACTATGGCCCGAAGTGGCGTCAACTTCACTAGGCTAGGAGGTATTTGGGATGGACCATCACAGTGGAAAAGTGCATTGTGGTCAGACGAATCAGTATTCCAGATCTTTTTTAGAAGAAATGGACACCGTGTGCTCCGGACCAAAGACAAAAAAGACCATCCAGACTGTTATCAGCAACAATTCCAGAAGCCAGGATCTGTCATGGTCTGAGGTTATGTCAGTGCCCTTGGTCAAGGCAATGTATATGTCAGTGATGGTACCATTAATCCAGAAAAGTACATTGAGGTTTTAGAGTAACATATACTGCCGTCAAGACGCCATATTTTCCAGGGATGCCCATGCATTTTTCAACAGGACAATGCAAAACCGCACTCTGCGCGCATTACAAAGGCATGGCTGAAAAGAAGTGGACTGCATACTGGACTGGCCTGCCTGCAGTTATGACCTGTCCCCAATAGAGAATGTGTGGAGAATTTTGAAATGGAAAATGCAAAAACAACCCCGTACTGCTGCACACCTTAAGGCATGTTTGCCGGAAGAGAGGGACAAAGTAACACTTGAAATGCTTGGCATCCTCAGTGCCAAAACGTCCTTTAAGTGCTGTGAGAAGAAATGCCAGCATCACAAAGTAATGGAATGTGTTGCAGGTCTGAAATGCAGGAACGGATGTATATTAACAAATGATGTGTGTACTTTCTACAATGAAAGTCAAAGTATTTTTCAGAATCACTGCATCTGTATTTGCATTTTTCATATCGTCCAAACTTTTTCTGATTTAGGGTTGTATAGCGATCAGACAGCTGGATGGATTTCCCCACCGGAGAGCCTCCTACATCCCCTGTGCTAGCCTTTCTTATGTCCTGAAACACACGTCAAGCTGATTTCTTTCTTAAACCATATAAGAGGATCTTTTCTTTCATCCAGAGAGGCAAAGATGAAGAGATCTGTCTGCTCAATTGCTGATGAGCTTTCATCTCAATTTCACTCATACTTGGAGACACAACATACTGGACAGATTCCAGTCAGGCTTCCGCCCAGGACACAGCACTGAAACTGCCTTAACTAAAGTTGTAAATGACATAATGGCAATTCATGCTGACACTGTGACTGTGCTGATGCTTTTGGAGCTTAGTGTAGCTTTTGACACAGTTGTCCATTTTACCTTGTTACACAGACTTAAATTTGATGTTGGGTTACGTGGAATGGTGTTCAAGTGATTGAAATCATAATTGACTAATCTTTATCAATATTTTATATTGTAGAAATAATTACTCCATTGTCTATGACACCAGTTACATGTAGAGTACCACAGGGATCAGTCTTTGGTCCTTCACTGTTTTCTCTTTACATGCTGCCTTTAGGTAACATAATGAGAAAACATAATGTTTATTATCACTCCTATGCCGACTATACCCAAATATACATTTCAGTTACACCTAATGACACCTCACCTATTGTCACATCAGCTGTTTGCTTCAATGAAGTAAAGACCTGAATGACTGAAACTATTTATCACTAATACTCAAAAAACCAAGGTCCTGTTTGGAGGCAAGTCCTTGGATAGGAATGCCATAATCTCCACACTCCACACCAAAGGGCTCAGCAATTCCTACAGCTACGCAACATCGTCAAATTATGACGATTCCTTACTATTCAAGACACTTAGGAATTGATACATGCCTTTGTATACAGTAGGCTTGACTACTATAATGCTCTGTTATCTGGGAGCACACACCGCACAATAAATACCTTGCAGTGTATTCAAAGTGCAGCAGCTCTTAGTTCCCTACACTGGCTTTCTGTAAGGTTGTATTGACTTCACACATCTCCTACTTGCATATAAGGCACTTAAAGGTCTTCACCTGCCTACCTGATTACCTGACTGCCTACAAGTTTAGAAGCTGCATCGACCACTCAGATCACAGAATTCTGCTTTTTGTTCCACCTATAAATAAAGTACCAGTTAGCTGTAAAGCAGTCTACTACAGGGCCCCTATATTGCGAAACGGTCTTTAAATCTCAATCTATTACTTCAGTTTAGCTTACCCACAGCCTAACACATACTGTAACATACTGTAACATACTGTAGCTACAGCTGCTGGTGCTGTTGTTTACATGCCATGTTTTATCTGCTGTGCTTGTCCATTAATGTGTCAATGCATGTTCTGACCATCCATGTTCTCTGCCTTCTCACATGCCCGGAGGGTGCCCGGAGTGGGCACCATCTCAGCTGGAGTCCTGGTTCAATCCCACGGAGGGGTGACATCATGGATATGACCTATGACCTGCAATATCATGGGTGCAGCCTTCAATCTGCCACCCTACACAGGCCGGCATGGAGAACTGACTCATCGATGGACTTTGGCTTTGCCCTCTACCACAGTTCTCACTTTCAGCAAGAAAGCCCACTCTTTCTCAGTAATGTTAGCATAATGTTGGGCAGCCAGGTGACCTTGGACCCCCAGAGGTTTTTTTTTCTCCCTGCTTGGGAGTTTCTGGTTCCTCTCCTCCATTGTCAACTGGCTTTCTTTCTTTAATTTCTTTGTCTTTCATTCTCCCTTTTTTGTATTATTCTTTCTTAATGATGTTGTAATGTACCACAACACACCTTGGGGCGCCTTGGGGCGACTGTGTTGTATAAGGCGCTATATAAAAATAAATTGAATTGAATAATTTACAACTGCAATTACAACTCTTATCTTTCAACATGTAAGCTCCTTAATTCTGATGTTTAGCACTCAAAGGGTCTATTATAATCTTTAACCATCTAATGCAGTGTTTCCCAACCCGACCCTCAGGGGCCCACAGATGGTCCATGCTTTTGCTCCCTCCCAGCTCCCTGCCAGACAGGGTCACCACCAGTGCACCAGTGAGAGGCACCATAGACTGGGGGCCGGGATTCAAACCCGAATGGTGTCAACATTTCAAACCCGAATGGCGTCTCTGATTTTGCCGAGTTCAATGTGTCCTTTGGTCACAGAGGGGGTGGCTTGAGTTTCCCCTCTTTAACCAATTGCAGTCTTCATTGCATGACATAACCACATTAATTAAAACCAGTGTTTTCTGTTGAGCAGCAATGTGCACATATTCGTAGAATACCCCTTTTATTGTGAATGCTTTTTGTTAATGGACATGTCATAAATACAAAAACAAAGGAACATGCTTATCTGCAAAGGCTATATGGAGAAATGTAAGGGTGCGTCTATTTCATGATTGTAATAATAATAATAATAATAATAATAATAAATAAAAATTCTGGAACCAGAGACGTTCCTATAACAGGCACAGAGGATTAGCCCACTGAGTGACACACTGCCCCCTGCTGGATGGCTTGAAGCCTTGAGTTTGAAAATGAGAAAAAATTTGCCATTGTGGTCATACAATGAAGACTGTGATTGGTTAAAGATGTGTAACACAACCCTGTCCCTTGTTGACTCGGCAAAATCAGGATGTTTGTCGTCCATTTTCCTGCCTCTAGTCTCAGAACCTATGAAGCTGAGGAGGAGGAGCTACTTGCCGGTGTACACAACCACCCCCCCCACTTGGCAATATTGACTGCTTCAATTTCGGAGAACCTGGGTGGAGTGGAATAATGAAACGAAATGGTTCCCAGACACCAACCAACAGGTTACATTGGTCATTGTTAGCTATGCCAAGTGTGGCACGGGCCTGCAGCTGCAGTGATGCACACTTTCTCTTTAAGGTCGCAGGAAGGTCCAGTCCGCAAGCCCGGCAGATGGGCACCTAGCCGGGCTCAGTATGGGCCTTTGCCAGAGTCACGAAAGAGAAGGTTCCCCTGACCTGTCCGTCTGGGCCACCAGGTATGACTCGTGGTCCTGCCGGAAAAGGCGGCATGCACACAACAAGGCAGCGCTCTAAGGCTGTGGCAGCTTTTCAGTCAGTTATTGCCGGTCTCCTCCCTTTATGCCCGCCTGGCATGCATGCCTAAGACTGAGCACTATTATGTACACCATGCAAGACACAGAATCACACTTACTTGAGTAAAAAAGTCCCGCCAATGCATCGATGGCCGCTCTGAAAATAAGGAGAACGTCACAATTTAAAACATAAAAGGGCAGCACTTACAACAAAGTCCCATTCGGCGGCCTTCAGGTGGTGGGAGCTGATCACCTGAGCTCTGCAAGGAACCTGAACAAAGGCTTGGGTATGTAGCTCACCAAAGTTTCAGGAGATCCAAGATTTACACATGTGACGGCAGATGTCTTTGTGGTGGAGTCCCCGGTGGGATAATGCTAACCGCAGAGGTGGGTAATCCAGGTCCAAAGAGTAAACATCCAGACCAGGATTTTGTTTTAACCAACTAGTTGAGCATTCCGTGACTGTGACTCTTAATACTGCTTGGTTGGTTTACTCTTTGGACCGGAAATGCCCACCTCTGGCTACCCATCACATGTGTATAATGTCATACATCACTGTATCTGTGGGACCGCATTTAAAAATGTCACTCTGATCCGTCATTGGCACCACCGGTGCTGTGTATACCACGAACAGTAATGAACACGAAACAAGTTCTCCTCAAGATCTTACATTCTCTTTGGGGGAGGGGAAAAACACTTGCTTGACAGCACTGGAAATTTTTTTTCCATCAAGTTGGTTGTGATTTTGCTGAAAACGACCTCGCTTCGCGCTATACGAAGACTCAGCTTTATTATTGAATGAAGGGAGCCGTGGATCATCGGGAATAATTTACATATTGTCCTTGGGGTGACAGCGCTTATTAAAATCGATTCATCATTCAGAATCCCCTGTTTACGCACAGAACAGGGCTCAACAGGACTGCCTTTCTTTCCACAGGTATCTGAGGTGGCCCTTAAAAGGAAAGGGGGGGCAGGAGCTGTTGCCCGGGTGACGGAAATAAACCATACAGCTGTGGCACCCATAGAATGCAAAGGGATTGTCCCACTGGTACATGATGCCCCTCTGAAAGGCTCATCCTCAGATCCATGCCAGCCTGACAGAAGCAGCCCACATTACAATACTATAATATTCTCACCCATGATACTGTTACTAATGTGTCATGATATTAAGTCCTGTGATGACAGTTTGGTGCAGCCCATAAGCATACACGACTAAAAGAGAGCCACCTTGTGTGGCAAACCCTAGCTACCCATGTGACCTACGGGTGACCTGGAGCCTGTCCCTGGTGGAGCAGCGCTGGGGTACACCCTGCACAAGATGCCGCTCTATCTCAGGTCACACACACACAAGCATGCATCACGGGCAACGCCACGGCAGCGTTTTACCTACAGACAGTACCCCCCCGCCACCCCCACCAGCCATGTCACTGGGTCCCGCTTAGCGAACCTTAGCGGCCTTTATGACCGGGCTTTGTTAACCATGTAATCTGAACGCTCAGTTCAAATTATTATGGCACAATTCAAAAGCTGGAAAAAACTGCATGGTAAGATCTATGAGATACATGTTATGCATGGGTAAGCAACCCGACGGCCATGTATGAAGCAGTACCACAATAATGTGGCAAATAAAACCCCCTATGGAAAGGAGCTGCTCTGACCTGGGAGGGCATACACCCGACCCCTCCTGCACGTCATGCCCACAATCAGAAAAGTATTGGATTGCATGTCCATGATTTTAGAGGCAATGCCAAACCCCCCAATTTTTTGATTCAATGGTGGGATGTCTGATAATGGGTACATTAATTACAGTCTACATTAATTACAGCTAATTACAATTACAGTGAATTATAACTGCATTTTGATGAAATATCATTACATGCTTAAACTGGCATATGCATTTAAAGTTATGCATCCATCTTCAAAGCCAGTCACCTAGTAGAGGGTGACAGTGAGTCTGGACCTTATGGCAGAAAGCCCAGGGCAGGAGGCAGGGAATGCTCTGAGCGGGGGGCCAGTCCACACACTCACACATTCTGTAACACACACCGTGGCCGTCTGGAGCCAGTAGTTCACCTAAACAGACAGTGAGGGAGGCCAGCACTTCAACAAAGGCGGCTTAGGGAATGTCCGCCTGGAACATAGAGGCGAAGAGTGGCTGCAGGGTGACTGTCTTCCCCCAGAACTGCCCTGTGAGTCAATAGAAGGCGGCACAGGCACCGAGCCACAGAACACAGCACCAGCGAAGGGCACCGAGCCACAGAACACAGCACCAGCGAAGGGCACCGAGCCACAGAACACAGCACCAGCGAAGGGCACCGAACACAGCACCAGCGAAGGGCACCGAACACAGCACCAGCGAAGGGCACCGGGCCACAGAACACAGCACCAGCGAAGGGCACCGGGCCACAGAACACAGCAC
>JAODKN010000021.1:9763209-9774419 GCA_026774425.1 Petrocephalus zakoni | reverse complement strand
CATGTTCATGATTAGTACTTCAGTAGTCAATGAGGTACTACTATGATTTGTGGCCCCTCAAGTAAAGTGTTACCAGAATTTCTAATAAGCAAATGCATGATTTTAGTTTAAACCCAGTTGCTTCAAACTTCCTAAAGACAGATGAAGGACCGTTTGTGAGATAAATTTTAAACCTACAGCTGTTACGTTTATGTTAAACAAACTATAATTGTGTGAACAGTGAATGTATAATCAGCAAGGAAAGCAACTAAGAAGCATAACACGAGAAAAACATTAACATATGGCTATGAAATCTGTATGCATGCTTTAGTCACAGTCTTCTCCTGTGACAACTTTACATTTTCTCACTATGAGGGGTCACAGTTTTCATATGGGATGTCATCTGACACGTGAGTTCAAGAAGAGATGATTTTGCTACCACCAGAGGGCAGTGCATCTATTAATTTCCAGCCAGGTGGTGGGTTCCCTGTAGATTCCTGCTGGTGTTGTGATTTACATTAATTGCATTAAGCAATCTTTAAGCAGACTTTTTCTCCATAATAATATACCTGTAACTAACCCATTTTTCATTTCAGAAAAGGTTTAATCATTTCATCTATATTTTGTGTGAGCGTTTCCCTAACATTTTACTACAATGGAATATATATTACCTGTGGAGCAATGTTACAGAGAAAATACAATAATGTAAAGGCGTATAAGCATTACATATAGGCTTATATATAAGTATAAATTATAAGGACTATGTAGTACTTACCAGGACATCACTTGCAATACCTCAGATCAGGTCACTTGACGTGGTGGTATTTATGACATTTCAGAGGGAAAAGTCCACAGGTATGATCAATTAACAGGTGATGACCAGTAATCTAAAGCACTAAAGCAATGCATACATTATACTCAAGTCTTACAGGTAAACAGATGCATATTGTTAGGGATGGGAATGCTGTCCAGGGTGTCCTCCACCTCATCCTGTGCTTCGTGGAATGATGGCTAACCACCCTGCACCGCATAAGCAGTTATGGAAAGGGATAGATATTTCATGGGGATGCATTTAAAATTCAGTAAGAATAAATATAATAGATGATTATTATTGTATTATTATAGAGTGGATATACAGTAAGAGAGGATTAAAATGTATTCCTTTACAAGTTCATCCTGGCATAAGAGGGTCAAGCCAGTTAATGCCAGAGGACTGAACCTCCTCCCAACAACATCACCAGAGGTTTCAAAATGTCATTTCACTACTGAAATGTCATGCCAGGCTTTAAAATGCACTGGGATGCATGTAGCTTTTTGAAGAAATGCACAATGTTGCCTGTCACACTGAACATAAATTCTCCTTCATTTTGGCACCTGTTTCACAAAATGTTTCATTTGTATTTTGAGTTTCTTTTTTTGACTATTTCTGTTTTTTCTTCTATGCCTAACTGAAAAACATACATAGGATAATGTCTTTGGCACAGTACAGCTGTAACCAACCCATCATATTAACATTTTAAACAAATATTTACGTTAATCTTATTCATGGCTTGTATTCTTGGGGTAAAACCGTGATTTCCTGTTGTCGGTAGGGATGGAGGTAGCCCTGGGCAGACCAGGTGGACATTGCTTTTCACAAGACATTAGTTCACTGTTACGCCAAACATAATGTGCCCTTTATAGCCTATTAGCAAGCTTGCTAACTGCTTATTAGCGTCTGTGTTTAGATGGGACAGCATAGAGAACACTCAATGCGGCGGAGTAAAATATCTATCAGTAGACATTTTTATGCCATCTGAAAGATACATATTGTCATATCACACAGCCCTGAATGGAACATTATTAACCACTATTTCATTTGGTTCTAGCTGGTTTAGGAATGGTTTGAAGCCACGTAGCCCAATACAGCATTTTTAATCAAGCTACTAATTTTTTATCAGTGAATTTTACGGGTAAACCAGAGTCAGTCAGAGCAGTGAGAAATCTCATACCGATTCCATGTAAGATCAGGGTCAAGAACTGTGAAATTTATATTTATATATGTTTAACTGATATTAACATCTGGGTCTCCTTGAATATGTTCCCCATCCTAGGATGGACCAGCTGGCTCACATTCTCCACAATATAGACTCTGATGGTTTTGTAAAGATAAAGGGAGCAACCTGATTGCATGGGCTCCTTGTTTCAAGAAGTAATGGGTAAGGAGGTTGCAGAAGAGATTGATTCAACAGGATTTACTCTGATGAAATTAAGTATTGCCCCCTTGGAGAACTGCAAAGCACATCTGGGTATCCAGAATGGTGGTATCCTCCCAAAAGGCTAATATAGACTGCAGAGTACACCAGAACCTACATCAACATGAAGTAACATAGATGTAGCAAGAAATATGCAGTAAACCATTAGAGGAGGGGTTCCCAAACTTTTGATGTTTTACAAGCCCTTAAAACAGGTTTCCTGTCTTTTTCAATTGTGAACAGAATTCCAGTTCCATAGCCTGGTGAAAGACTGACACAGACCTCTAGAATTTGGAATTCCAATAATCTGCATACCATAAATTGCATAATCTGCAACAATAAGCTCTGTACTGAAGTTATATAATTCACAGCAATATCTCTTCCAGCAGCTGGGTGGTCAAAGAATTGTTGGAAGAAAGTGTTTAATTCTTACTCTGAATTTAGAGTGGTACTGCTCTGATGCCAGAGAGCAGTTTCCCATTCCAGTCTTGTAAGGCGTGAGAGAACAAAACGAATCTTGCCAGCATGTGAACCAGAATAGTTCAGGTAGTGGCTCATATAAGGGGCACAGTGTCGGAAGACCCTTTCACTTACAGTACATGGATGTCCGTTGCAATCAATATGGCTGCCGGAGCAGTAGAAATGGTATGGGTTGCAGCAGATTCACAAGGTTATAACTCTGCTTGTAGCCCCAAGGGCTATGCAATGGCAATAAGATATTCTGTATCGAAGGAGTTCCGAGATTTAAGTGCAGAACACACAAGTTTAATTATTTAGTTCAGGGAATTTGGGCAAAAACAAAAGTCAAGCTGAAAACCAGAGTAAAACCAACAGCAAGCTGATGATTTGCAGAAGACAGAAAGCAAGAAAGTGAGCAGTGGAAGTCAATCAGGAACCCCGAAAGTCAATGGGTCTGTCTATGGACAGACAGAATCAGAGAAGATCTCCTTTTGGTTTAAATGTACAGCATGTGTGCTTAACATTCAGGTGACGCGGGACAAGAGTACAGGGACCACAAACTGGAGGCAGGTGCTACAGTCAACTCCATGCAGCTACAGATTAGATACTACAAATCAAAAATAAGGAGAGTGGAGCACAGTAATACTGGCTATAGGAATCCCTCATAAATCAACCATGACATAATAAGATGAGCTATGGTGGAGGAAAGAGCCTTGGGTAGGGGACAGAGTGAGGTATGAGGTCACGCTGGAGGTGCTGGGGGGGATCGTGTTTCATGCTGCTGACATGGCTCAGGAAAGGACCCCAGTGACAGACATATGGGCCCACCCCCCACACACACACACACACACACACACACACATGTCTGTGTGTGACGTGATTTCAAAGAGTAGAGTAGATATAATATTAACCTAATATGGATAGACCTGGGAAAAAGTGAAACACATTTTAATTGGCAGGTGATTGGCACTAGAAGCGTGACTTTCTATACAAATAGTGTGACCTAATGTGGCTAATGTGACCTAATGTGGCTAATGTTCTTAGCCATGTTCCTCACGGACTTAACAGCAGCTCCCTGACACCCATGAATGAAGTGCAGTGTCCCAGAAATCTGAATATAATTTAATAAAATAATATATATATACTAATAATATATAATATATACTAACGACAAAATAATGCTTATTGTGATGTAATACTAATAATACTGGAGTGGCCAATGGGATGCCGATGTTTCAGGTTAGGGTGGCACTGGGCACCAATTAGCTCTGCCCCTGCACAGAACCTCACACTGGCTACATTAGCATCTATCTTGGAGATTAAAGTTAGAATTTATTCTGGTTCTGAAACAAGGCCTGAGGTTGAGCATGCAGTACCTCTGGAGATACCTTAACCACCTCAACACATCTGGACCACAATTCAAAACGCAAAAGATTATGGAGATATTTGTTTGTTTGGTGTCTGCAGCTGACCAGGTTTCATATTTCTAAAACAGAAACAATAGGAGGGAATGAAACAGCTTGATGTTTATCTCAAATGAAGTGTTTTCATGGCAACAAGTTGCCAGCTACTCTGGTTTCCAGGCAACCAATAAGTTTGGCTCTCCAAAATGAGGGCTTGCTCGCCAGATTTAGTTTATTTAGATGCCTAATATATATGCATATATGTAGAATCCATTCACGAGCATTGAAAGATAACCTTTGCCCTTTGTGACAAATCCTTGTGCACAGTGCACGGGGGGTGTGTACATATGCAGTCTCTACACATTTCACTGGGCTTCTGTATTATACCTGGCTGATAGTGCCCCATTTGAACACAAACTCATGCTTCAGTGGGAAATCCATCTTATTAAGTGTGAAAGCAAAGCTACCACTCAGCGTTAAAAGACCAAAAATAAGTCTGAGATAAACTGTACACAATATAAAATCCTGCAGCAAGTCAAAGATTTGATTGCAGAGTAGTAACCATCACTGGGCGAGCCATCATCGCCTCAGAATCTCGCATGGCAATAAATTTGGAACTCTGTGGAAGGTATGCTGGACGCATGAGGTAAGTGTCGAAATAGGCTAGCATGTGACAAGCCAACACTTGCAAATACAAATTGCAGGCAATATTATATGAATATTATATTATCATTTTTTGGCAGACTCCCTTAGTCAGGACGTGTTACAATTTCAATAAATGTACAATGAGACACTCCATAACTCAATAATTAGCAAGGCTGCTGGCTCTCTACAGTGGTAGAGATAAAAAAGCAAAAAGTACTTCAGGGTAAGACAATTTTGATCTGGGACAAAGACTCCAGACCCCAATACAAGCCAATGCCTATTTTCAGAGCTAAAGCTCCTGTTTACAGAACTTCATTTAGCCACCAGTAGAGCTGAGCACATCACTTTGATTAAAGGTCACCTTGCATTTGGGACAGCCCTAAGCATTTAAGGACAAGGCGACCTCGCCACCTCTGTGGGTCTACCCTACCCTCTGAAAACCCTTCCTTCTGCTAATTTGCAAGAAAAAAAATAATCCAGGACCACAAAATTTTGCCCGTCTAGCATGGGTAAAACACCAGACATAGGAGATGCTTCTGGAACATATTTGAGATTTAGTTTAAGAGGTTGCTAAGGGAGGAATCCAAAGTGTTTCACTGCTGCCCTTCTTAACCCCAGTAAAAAAAACATGGTAAGATAATACGAACAGGAGGGGAGCCAAGTCCCCAGACTGACGGCCTGGACCGTTTGCCGCCCCCTGCTGTCCGAGAGCCTTAGAGCATTCCAGCATGTTCCAGAGCGGTAGCACCCACAGCCCAGCCAAAGCAAAAGTGTCACGGGGAAAAGCGTGTCATTCTGCACACTCCTCTGTCCCTGACACTGGAGCTAACAAGCACATGAGCGACCGTGCACCACTCCATAGCCACCAGGAAACAGTCACTTTAGAATCAGCCACCAGCTCTGGCAGATAACCTGCCAAAGGGACCATGGTGAAGACCTTCTCACTCCTCATCCTAAACCTAAATGAAGAATGTTTAACACCTCAGCAGAGTAGAGCAGTGACCAACATGGATTTCATAATAGTCTCTATATGTAGTGGCACAGCCAACTCAAAGAACGTGGGATACTATCATACGTATAAAAAACAGACTTGCCAGGAAAAGTTTCAGCCAGAAGAGGTTCTCGTTCTTTACTTATTATTTAATTATTGTTTAATTTATTGTTTTCTATTTTAGATTTGCCTAGACAGTTATATTTGTTCATTTTATTTTACAGAAATGTAGTATCAAGTCAAAGCAAAATTAAGGTTTTGTGTGAAACATGTGACCCCCCCCCCCCCAATCCCTGGCAGGCAAGGTCAGGCAAGGTGACATTTCTGGATAGAACAGTCTAGGTTCAATTCCTACTTGCTGCCCTACATAAAAGCACAATAGGGTGGTACAAATAATAATTGTTAGTTTCACTTGGGACGTTTGTGATAAAATGAGGGCCAGTGCAGGTCTTGAAGCTTGGCCCAAACAGCATCCCAGCCAGTCCATCGCAGGGCGCGGGTGGATGGATGGATCGTATTATTCTCTGTACATTTTTTTTGTGACCCAATATGGTAAATATGACAGCTGCTCTCAGTCTATTCATGTCTATCCCTAAAACATTCTGACAGTTACATCATATTAAAAAATAATTTCTCCACCGACTGTAGCCTTTCCATGCACATTGCGACCAAGCAAACACAAATATGGCAGGGGGGTGTCACGTGAACACAAACCGAGCTGGAGAGAGCTCAGAAGCAGGGGAGGGACATCGTTCTCATAAATTTGGTGGGTACAACTCCTTACAGGGGCAAATTTAGACCAAGTAAGCTTCTGGTCCTTTGGCTCAAAGGACTGCAGGTTTGAAAGAGATTTATACCCACCGCAGCTGTATATAGCATAAAGGTACAGACAGCAGCAAATGTCACATTCAAGCAGGGGTTCATGACACCGTGGCTCTGGCAAGATGTCGGGGAGGAGAATTACACGTCACTCAGAGTGACAGCGAGAAGTGAGTAAAAACTCGTAAAACACAGAAGAGTTGTGGACGCAAACCTGGCTGGACCTTCAGGCACACGTCATTATGAAAAGCCCTCTGCTGCACATCCTGCTCCCTCCCTCAGGCTCATCCTCCAAGTCAAATTGGAGCATTTGCTGTAGCTGAACATTACTGGTTACTCGGGGGGTTAGTGAATCTGCTTTAGGGTGGCAATCAGCTCTGTGGTGCAAAGTCTTCCTGAAGCTATGCCAGAATGTTTCCCTACCGTGCCCCCCCCAGCTTCTTATAGACGTGTATATGTTAACCTCGCCACCTCCCACGCTTATTGGCAAGAGTGAGGAACACTTAATCGCCCAGAGGCTTCCTGCTGGGGGGGGAGGGGGTGAGTGTAGGGGAAACTGCCTTGGTGAGGTTCTACCATCCACAGATTTTCCTGAACTCACTTGGCTTATTCAGGGTCACAGAACACCGGAACATGGGTGGAATAACCCAGGATGGGGCACCAACCCATCACAGGGCACACTCACATATCATGTGTGTGTGTGTGTGTGTGTGTGTGTGGGGGGGGGGGGGTTATATGGGGAACCCAGCGGAATTGCCATGATATGCGCCACACACATGGAGCCACGGCAGGGACTCAAACCCAAGTCTCAGAGGTGCCACAGTGCCACCGCACTGCCCCCTTATGTAGGCGCTCCCAATTTCAAAAGGAAATGCTTTTACTTAAAGGATATTTCCCATGGTGCATTGGCAAATATACAAAGATGTACATACATCTATACAGTCGTGGCTGAAATTATCGGCACCCCTGGAATTTTTCCAAGAAATGCACCATTTCTCAAAGAAAATTGTTGCAATTACAAATGTTTTGGTATATACATGTTTATATCCTTTATGTGCTCATAATGTGCAGTAATGACTGGACATGCCCGACTTCTAACGTCTATCGAAAAGTGGTGTGGCTTTGCTGTGAGAAGTGGCTTCCTGGATTTGCAAGGAGAAGGTATTGGCAGCAGAGCAAGGAGCTGTCTACTGCTGTTCCTCCTAGCTTTCATAAATTTCACCTGATGAACAGGAATCATTAATCATTTGTTAAATGACGGTTGGAGTGAAAACTCCAAGCAACACGTATCAGGTCTGGCTAGGTGCTTGGCTGAGCTGTATCCTGACAAAAGGCCAGATTCTTTGTACCTCAGCCCAGAAAACCAGCTACACTTAATTACACATGTTCATCATTCCCACTTACTGACCCGGGCAGAGGAGGCACGCCTGGCATCAGTGTTTGTGGAGCTGAGGAGGAGGAAGCCACCCTGAGGTGGAGAGGAGATGGAAAAGCATCCGGTGGGGAGCCTCCGGAACTGCGCCAAAAGTGAGCAATTACAGTCTAAGCTTTAGAGACCCCAAACATATTAGCACAGATATAGCGAGTCAGGAGGTTAAAACCACACCTCTGCTTATTAGGGATTTGGTCCTGACATCCTGAGGAATGGGCTAACATGTTAACACACCATATACATGAGAGAAATGGGCTAACATGCTAACAGACCAAGGAATGGGCTAACGTGCTAACACACCAAGGAATGGGCTAACATGCTAACGCAGGGGAGAAATGGGCTAACATGCTAACACACCAAGGAATGGGCTAACGTACTAATACACCATATGCAGGGAAGAAATAGGCTAACATGGTAACACACCATATGTATGGGGAAGAATGTGCTAACGTACTAACACACCATATGCAGGGGAGAAATGGGCTAACATTCTAACACACCAAGGAATGGGCTAATGTGCTAATACATCGTATGCATGGGGTGGAATGGGCTAACAAGCTAACACGCTGCATGCATGGGGTGGAATGGGCTAACATGCTAACACGGCATATGCATGAGGAGGAATGGGCTAACATGCTAACATACTGTATGTATGGGAAGGAATGGGCTAGCATGCTAACATATCGTATTTATGGGGAGGAATGGGCTAACATGCTAATATACTGCATGTATGGGGAGGAATCGGATATGAACATGATCAGAGGACCCTGCTATTTGAGGCTATTTTAGTTGTCAGACGGCCCTCTAGTATTTTCTACAAATACTGGACAGGGTGCAACTACAGGTTTAAAATGACATTTAACAAGATTAGCTGAGTCTCCTTTTCAGCAGAGACCCCTGGGCTTCATCCCAGGTAAGCCTGTGCATTACAGTGCCCCAGGCACTAACACACCATATGCACAGGAAGGAGGAGCACAGCCATACTGGGCTGTTGGGCCACTAGCTTGCACCCACAGGTTTCTTCTGCATGAAAGGAAAAACAGATGGCCTCCAATTATCATAGGACCTTCTCAAGAGGCAGTAAAAAGGAAAGTTTTGTTCTCCACATTTGCCTCCCATCAGGGATGCAGGCATCATGTGGCAAAGCTGGGGGCAAGGAACTGGGTTTATGTAGCCAGGCAGTGATCTGGCATGTGGTGGGCATGGCAGGCAGCGCACCGCAGGTCCCACTGCAGTCCTCAGTACCGGCTGCAGTAGCTGCAGCGTGGGGGAGAGCCTGGCGTGACACAGCAGCCTCGGCCACAGTAGCTGCAGTGTGGGGGACAGCCTGGCGTGACACAGCAGCCTAGGCCGCAGTAGCTGCAGCGTGGGGGACAGCCTGGCGTGACACAGCAGCCTCGGCCGCAGTAGCTGCAGCATGGAGGAGAGCCTGGCATGACATAGCAGCCTCGGCCGCAGTAGCTGCAGTGTGGGGGAGAGCCTGGCGTGACACAGCAGCACCGGAGCAGTGAGAGTCGAGCGGCCTCATTTTCACCATGCCCAGTGACAGACTCATTTCACAGCTGTACAGCTGGGAATGAGGACTGAGGGAGACACGAGCGTGCCTTGACACCAATATGGCACAATGCCAGCTATTTTAGATGTGCAACAAGGCCGGGTTTTCCCCTTTGCAAAATGCAATGATTTCTGGAATCGATAGCATCGTATCAGATTGCACGGTGTGTTCTGAAACCTCTGCTCCAATTAGATTCGAACATACCAGGCCCAAGAGAAAGTCTTGTGGCCAAAATGACTGTCACATTTTTAGAAGTACAATGATAATATATAAAAAGAAATTTTTTTTTACCAATTTTCACGCTGAGCTTGCATCATATTACTGTTACCATGGAAAGGCACCACCCCCCAGCTGGTTTCTTAAGCTTGTCCCCTGCCCTGACTCTCATCCCTAAGGCTTTGCAGAGAAGACCTCATGTTTTTTTTGTGTTTTTTTGAGGGGGCAGTTATGGAAATTTAGCACCCATTTACATGTCTGCCAGCGATGTGGAGAAAAAAAACATTAAAGGTTTTTTTCGAGCTTCTGATATGATACAGTATGAAGTTCACACTAAATGCTGTATTACATTTGAAAAGAAACTATTCCTTTAAAGTCCTGCTGGTTTTCACTTTCCAGCTTCCAGTTCTTTTGTGCAAAATGCTGCATAACTGTCTGTTATGTAAACTTGCACCACAAACCTGTATTACCCCAATGGAGCCTCGAAAATAGGACAAAACATCAAGTGAATACATGCCAGCATGAGCCATAGTAGCAGTGCCTTATTTTCAGATTATTCAGCATTAGACTTTAAAGTCTTTAAAGACTCACTGATAACATTATCCAGCCCTTTTCCAGAGCTGCTTTCCTGTGCATGGACACGCTGACCCTGGAGGCCGTCTGAGGAAGCACGGGGCATGGAACAGGGGAATACCTCGGACAGGATGCCAGTTCCCTGACATATCAGGTGTATCATGTTACAAATGCAATGACCTTTTTTCACATTTTGATTACTGCTCTACAGGTTTGTTTTCTGACATTGATAAATATATTTCAGAGTAAATTGGATGTAAACAAAACAAAGGAAATAGATCTAAATATGAAAATTCTAGCAGCAACTTCCGTTTCAGGCACCTTATGAGAAATTCTGCCTTCGATTAGTGCTGTAGGAAATGCCTGGGGTCTGTGGATTATAATAAGTCCTCATTGGCACTGTGGCCTGGTCTGCTGCCATCCAGTTTGACATGCCGGCTGCACACACACACGTGTCTGAATGGCACAAGCCAGCTACTGCCAGAGGCTGCATTTCTGTGAGGATAAGCGGCGGATTACCGCACAGAAGACATTTCCCTGTGCCGTGTCTTTAGGACACCAAACCTTTTTCTCTCGCTCTGTCATCAGCTCTGGGAAACCCCTTGTGAATGGTCAGCTTCTCACCTGGGAACCCCAAAACTCTCTTAGTCTCTCTGTGAATGCCTGTGCAGACCTTCCTGTTTGCTTTAACACTGCCTATGATTGATATCCTGCTAATCCACTCTGGCTGCAGCACTTTTGTCAGGCCTAGCTGTGACATATGAAGCGGGGGCATCACCTCTGTCAGTACACACTGAACAAACGGCTTCTATGACCTCCAGTATATGCCAATGGTGTGCCCATGCAGCAGCTTCTAGCTTAGGTTGAGTTTCTGCTATGCCTGTGATCAGAAGGTCGTCTGTTC
>JAODKN010000021.1:9694037-9706571 GCA_026774425.1 Petrocephalus zakoni | reverse complement strand
CCCCGGCCGGGGGTGGGGGTTTTCCCCCCCCCCCCCCTCTTTTTTTGGTGTGTGTGTGGGGGGGGGGGGGGGGGGGGGGGGTGACCTGGGCTAAACTAAACAGCTTTGCAACATCTATGCTCACAGGTTGACTGAAACACCCCATTGGTAAAGATGTAGCAAATACACAAAATCACCCCCGGCCCTTGTGAAGACAGTTGTAAAACGTCTTTGAAATCAAGGAGGAAGAGAGAAAGAAGATTTCCAAGAATCAAGGACTTGGGGATGCGTGTAGGAGCCCCTCCAGAGAAGCGCAATGGGGTAGGATGTATACCTCAATATACCTATATCTCAGACCCATTTTAAAGCATGGGGCTATCGATTAATGAGACGTTCTGTCAGCCAGGTCAGGACTGCAGTGTCAGCTGTGATTCAGAGCCTGGAACATCTCAGGTGAATTTATAAGCGACTCATTTCCCAGCATGACTGCTCACACTGCCAGAAACATCCAACTGGGTTGACGGCTATTAAGGAAGATCTTACTACAGAAGAACCAAGCCAGAAACACTTTGAAATTTCTCCAAATTCTCCAAAGGTGGTGGAGAGCTGGCCATCTGAGTCTGCCACTCCTTAGGGCACTGGGCTGGCTTGTTTAAACCTAACCCTGAATGACCTGTATGGGGAGTGCATAATTACAGGTAATTAATAGAGGTAGCTGTTTGAAAATATCAATGTTACAACATCCCACCTGGGCAATGATGCGAGACTGCCTAGCCGGACTGTGGCAGCCAGGCAGTCCGGTCCGCTTTGCTTTGAGGTAACAGGTATGTAGATGTTTGAGGGTAGATGCAGAAAATGTGAACACAACTTGACAGCTTTTTATATGTTCATTCTGGTATAAAATATATAGCTTTGCACACTCGTGTGGCTTTTCCCTGGGATCCCTGCTGCTGTCAGCGTGAGGTAGGCCAGACGCCGGACGAGATTCAGTGCAGCTGAATTCTCCACTACACTCCGGGTTTTGGCATAATAGTGCCTCTTCTCAAGTGCCTTCCTGTCAAAGCAGGCGATCAGGAAGCAAGGCGAGGAAGCCAGGTGGGGTCGGCGCGGAGTCACAGTGTCACGGTGGTGGAAAGGGTGAAAAGTGATAGGGCTGGCAGAGAGAGCGTGACTAGGATCAGCGCTGGCCATCCAAGCATGGGAACGAAGGTCTGACATACTTCAGATGGGCAGGTGGCGTGTGAGTGCGGGGGGGGGCACTTAAACACTCCTTGGCCCCGGAGTGTACCGTTACCCGATGGACTGAAATTCACACAATGACAGCACTGTTCCTCCAAAAACAACACAGGGGCAGCTGGATGGAATATCACAGGAGACCGGAATTTCAAAGGCATACACTGAGTGGGCGGAAGCTGCCATTGTCGGTCAGTGAAAGGCACTCTGAGATTACCCATCATGCTCCTTAGTCACACCCTATTAGGCAGATTAATTACCGTGATCCTGAGGGCCATGAGTCTGCCTAGGGTAATTAATCAATCAGTCTTAGAGCAGGGTTGAGATAGCGAGGCTCGGGGCATTACACGGTTTGGCACGTGAGCCAAGCGGCCGTATGCCTGTAGCTGGTGGCGGTGAAAACCTTCCTCGGGAGCAGAGCAGGCTGCTCTTATGTGAGCAGTGACGAAGTGATGGGGTCCCGGGTATCAGCCCGTTATAGGGGAGATGACATCACAGCACTGAAAAAAACCTGGAAACATCAGCTAAAAGGAGACTTAGGGTATGTCTGACATTACATGCTTACACAGTGGGCACTGAACTTCCTCAGAAACCTACTACTTGACCATTAATGCAGTATGCATTGCATGCATGCACGCACGAGAACAGGATGCTGAAATTCAGCATGCATTTGGACACACTGCGGTCTCTGTTATTACTGTCCCGGATGTTTACCAAAGGTGTAGTTTGACCCCCGCAAAAGTTAAAAGCTGTTAAAAACTATCAATGAAAAAATAACCTACATATTAGTCAAGTTATGTAACTGGGTATTGTTTTCTACTTGGAGAAAGACGGCACTGCCCCCGCCTTCTTGGAAAAAATTAAATTCTGAGCAAGAGATGTTCTTCGTCTCCGACTGCAGCTTCAGTGGCCTTATGGGACAGCACAGTGACCGCTTTGGAATTTCACACACTGTAGTGCGTCATCCGAGTGCCATTTGCCTACTGTCTCATCCATACTGAGGATTCTACATACTGTTTGCATATTGTTTACATAGAAAACAAGTATGCAATGTTGGACACACCCTTAGTTTGAGGGTTAGAGCCACACCATTGAGATCATCATGAGCATGACCCAGATATTGAGATGCAGCTGCAATAGACTGAGCAGTTCTGCATATTTGTGTCACTCTTGTTTTCATGCAAGTCTCAAACAAGGGACAAATGTAGGTCATTGCCTGTACGCCATGTTACTCAGTCCAGTCTGGCCCACTCTACGGTGGTCAAACTCACTTCCCTGACAGGAGAGAAGACTGCAACCATAGTCACTAATATAGTCCCCCCAACACTAATGTAGAATAAAGACATCAGAGCAGATGAACATCCAAAGCGTGGGTGGGGGGGGGCTGGGGGGAGGGGTCACGTTTTGAAGTTCACACTGGGCCGTAGGCCCCAGGGTGTGAAGCCTGGCGACACAGATGCTGATTGGCTTAAAGCTTACGGCGCTTTAAAAGTAACCCCAGCACATGCGGGCCGGTCCTTTCTATGGCCAGGCTTTCCAAAGCCATTTGCATCTGTAAGGAGCCCCGGGATCCTTAACTATGAGGCTGAGAAGTGATGGGGCTTTGCTAGAAGGTTAGAAGCAAAGCTTCTCTTCAGAGCCGCCCTATTATCCTGGTTCTGCCTTTCAGGAGCCTCTGAAAAGGCCCCTTTGAGCAATGAGCCCAGCCAGTCCCATTCACAAACGTCTAACGGACAGAGGACCCCCCGTCCACACTGCTGCCCGCCAATAAGCCTCCCTGCCCCAGTGCTTGTCACCTCGCATATGCCTCTCCTGTCTTACCCAGCAGCACCTGAGCTGCTGGAAACAGCAGAAAGGAACTTGCTGCAAGCTATAATCTGAGCAGCCCAAAAGAGAACCACACGTGAGCTGATCACGCCTCAGGTATAGGTCTGCGGGTGTACACATACGGTTATGCGTACATGCACATGCGCGCACGCACGCACGCGCACACACACACACACGCACATACACATGCACATACACACACACTCACACACGCACGCATGCATGCACATGAACAAACATACGGTCACGCATGCATGCACACGCACAAACACACATGAACGCATGTATGCACACGCACAAACACACATGCATGCTTGTATGCACATGCACACACATACACACGCTCACTCACGCATGTGCATGTGGCCTGTGCCTGGTGGAAGAATGAAACATCAGTCAGTCAAACAAATAACAAGGTTTACAGACCAGGATGGCCATTTAGTCATATCCTGTTGCAAACCCTAGAGTCCAGAATGAGGAATTATCCTGCTGCGTAAAGGGGGCTCTGTTTATTGCTTCTGGGGGGGGCACTGACCAGCTGCAACCCCCCACCCCACATTGTGGTCTCACCGTCCCTCAGCACTCAGCCACAGCACTCAGGGTGACCACAGAAACTCGGGGGATGCAGCATTCCGTAGCCATAGATTTAACCTGCGTGTGAAAATGGAAGCAGGGAGGCTGTCGGCGGAGTGGGGGGCAGCGATGCGCAGGAGCACAGCGGGAAAAGGCCCAGGCACAGCAGGAGCTACTGCACTGAAAGACAAGGTCCCTCGCCGCCCTCTCTGCTATGGCGGCAGGCAGCCCACATGCTGTACGCGGGCTTCCCCAATTTAGAGGCATTACAGACAGGATCCTCAGTGCCCCTGCATTCACCTGCTCGGCTCGTTCACGGTGATCCGAGGCCGTGCCCCCAGCATAATGTGGCACAAACCCCGGGTGTGACACCAATCCTCAGAGTGCGCCATGACGAACTTCCCAAAATAATCCACCAATCCATCTTCCAAACTTATTCAGTGCACAGCTACGGTGACCCCAGAGTCTGTCCCAGTGCACAGCCTGCATGCGACATCAGGTTATTGCCGGGAACACATTCTCTCTCGCTCTCTCTTACACACACTGACAAATTATATATCTTTGTGGGGACTCTAAATTCTTTTCTGTGGGTATAACCCTAATCTCAACTACCACAGCCCAAACCTTAACCATAAGTGACCAAACAATATACAAGACTTTTGGCATTTTTAGTTTTTAATTGCAATCATAGATTTTCATAAAATTGAGACTATCCTTTTGGGGACTGAAAAAATATCCCAGAAAGGTATCAAGTTACAGGCTTTTATCACATTGTGGTGATATTTGGTCTAACGCGACATACACAGACACACTGTGGGTAATTCCGGGACACTAATTATCCTAAGGACCTACCTTTGTACTGTGGGGTAACCCGAAGGACACCGGACTCTCACCCAGCTAGCAATGGAGGCAGCTGGACTGCAAGGGGAACCCGTGGTACCGGCGGGGCCTCTGGATCAGTGCCAGAACAAACGCTGAGCTGCTCTCAGTACAGAGAGCAAGCAGCATATGTGTGAATTCGTATGTCCACAAGGGAAGGGGTAAGAGGCTAAACCCAGCCCCCGAGGACCCTTCACATGGAGGAGGCGCCGGGTGGCCCCGTCATGCCTGTCTGCATTTCAAGGCCACGTTCTCAACACTATGGCAAAAAGGCCCCCACCTGGGTGTTCGCCATACTGCCTGCTCACTGCGCCCTGGACACTCGGCAGGCCAGGTAACGAGCGGAGTGTCATTCGCCAAGGGCACGTCAGCACAGTGTAAATGCACATGCATGCATGCCCACACACATGGATGGATTTGTGACAGGCCCCAAGCACCGAGAAACATAAAACAGAGAGGTTAGAGAATATTTGGCTTCCTAACAAAAAAAAATAAAAATACTTTAAAAATTGATAAACCAACACACTGTACCCTCAAACATTACCATCTTATATACTGCATGTTTTACCAAAATGTGCTCTAATCTCATAGTTACATCAGCCAGGCCTTGAACCTGGACCCGAGGCAGACCCCCTCATCACTCATTTCATGTGCTGTGCCTGTACTCACTCCCCCCTGCTCCCAGCCATAACCCTTGTGGCCCTTCAATACCCATCCTGCCCCAGCCAGACATGCTGGATTTAGGAGGCACTTTCCACCGTCTGGCCCAGCAGCAGAGCTCTCAGGCAACAGACGAACGCACGGTGTCTGCTAGTGCCCCATGCTGGAGAATCAGGATATTCTTCTCTAGAACTTCATATCCAGAGTTATGAATTGCTCATAAGACTAAATGCATAGTGGGGGGCACACCAGCACTCGCCGTCTGGCGTAACGAGCTGAACGGCTGCATTGTTCCAGCTGCAGGCGACAGGGGCAGATCAGTAGAGCCATTCTCAGGCTGAGCAGCCAAGCTGGCTGCCAGTCGCAAGCTGCCCGCACCTTTGATCCCCTCGCCATTGTGTGGCCCTGATTGAAATTTCCTGCTTGGGCGCCAGATTTACCACTGAATGCGGTCCCAAAGAGAGGCCAGGCATGCTAACGGTAGTCACAGTACGCCCTCTCTCTCTCTCTCTCTCTCTCTCTCACACACACACACACACACACACACACACACACATAGAAACACTCTCACAGCGCCAACTGCAGCGCTAATCCCCCCGTTAACAGGCACATTGAATAGCCCTCGTTGACAGCAGTAATGGAGCAAAACAATTTCATTCCAGCAGCTGCAGGTCCTGATTGTGGCCTTTGTAAAGGCCCTGCTGGCCGCCTCCTTCCCGTTATCAAACCGAAAAGCATCCGCCCCCCCCGCAGTCCCTGAGCTCGATGCTGCTGCAGCGCAGCTCTGGAAAGGCTCCGCTTCGGTATCAGAGCCGGGGGGGTTTCGACGGGGAGAGAGCCACTGACAGAGGAGCCCTTTATATGAAAGCGGTCCTTCTTCAATACCCACCAGAGGGGTGCGTCCATGCATCTGCAGAGCGGTATATACATTTCAGCACAGATGCTTACCTACCAGAGGTAAGCGAGAGGTCTTCCATAAATAAATTTGCCCCTGGTTTGAAGATGGGAGGTGAGATTAGGGGTCCTCAGCGGCTGTAAAGACCAGAGAGAAAAGTACTGTCCCAACTACACCCTTTGCCGACTTCAGAAGCATCCTCAGGAGATTAATACGGCACGCATGAGTTTACAAGCAACGAAAAAAGAGGGCCTAAAAACCAGCTGGAAACGGCAATCAATTAAGGGGAACTAACAAGCTTAAAAGGCAGGGAGAGGCTGACGAAAAGATAGGAAAGAGGAAGGAGAGTTCGGAACGAAACACAGCACAGAGACGATGCTGAGCCCCGATGCAGCGGTCTTTGCCCAGGCTCCCGGGGAGCCCCTGGGCCTGGATTCAAGGAGATGGGAAGCTTTTACATCGCTCAGGCCTGGGAGCAGAATCCTGTAGCGATTGTGATTGTCGGAGGGGGTAGATTGGCGTTGGGGGGGGCGTCTCTGCTCCCTAGGTGATGCAGGCACAGAAAACAAAGGGTGATGCTGCCTGATTTACAGCATCGGGGGCTTTTATGAACCTTCACTGGGTGCTTATAGGGCCGTGGCCATAAAACAGACCCATCAGCGGCCTGATCGTCTCACTGCTGCACGAAGACAGAAGCTGCCACATATGTCAGCGGCGGAAAAGGCTCCCAGAGGACCCCGGCTCTCTGCAGATAATGAGCTGGCTCTAGTTATGTGGGGAGGGATTCAGAGCGGGAGTTGTGGAAATACATAAGGAAGGCACTCAGCCTAGGCCGGACCCAGGCGGACACAGCTGGGCTTCTGAGCCAGGATTCTGAAAGGGGCCACGACTCTGAAGCTCAGTGGAGTCACAGTGCCTCCGAGACTCCATGGTGTCTCCCCTTCAGCACACCAAAGCTTCACTCAGCTAAATGGACAGCCAGTCACATCATGCCTTTTTTTCCACTTTGGCCTCCATTCAAGTCTAACGAAAGGTTCTGCAGACCGTCTCTTTCAAAGATGGGGCCTTAGCCAACAGTGACTAGTCACTTCGAATGTGCCATTTGGGACTCCCGTTCTAACTTTGAGGGAGGCGTCCGATCAAGACCGGTGGAAGGGAGGAGACTGACACCTTGACTTGTTACACTCTAATGCCCCAAAGCCCATTGGCCCAGCCTGTATCGTCGCACTGAGAGCATGATGGCAATGATGCAGCTTGGAGATCACAAAAAAGCAAAAGGCCTTAGAAGAAGCAGACTTATCATAACTGCTATTTATTATGAGAAATAAACCCTGTACTTCTCAAATTCCCACAACAGGGAGAACAGAGATAAATAAAGCCTCATTAGAAAAAGGTCACATAAATCACAATATATATATATATATATAATATATATTTTACAGTTATATTCTTACATAAACATATTTACATGTTTTACCCTTTTTCTTTACAAACTTCAGCACGAATGTAAATGTACCTTTAGTACAAACAACTTTCAGTATAAACACCTATTCTGGACTCTCCAGAGAAGCAGGGCTATATTCTAGTGCATCTTGTTTTTAGTATAAGGCTACAGAGTTTCTGTATTATGATAAACATTATTACATAATGCAGTAGTCCTAAATTCACTTGTTGAATTTCATTTCCCCTTTTCCAGGAAAGCATCAATAGAAGTTTTACAACCAGACAACCAGCCTGGAAACATCAACTGGAATAGCTGAACAGAAATAAGGCAGAATTATTTAATATTAATAAAGGAAAAGTGTCCATTTGAAATGCAATCCCTATGTTTAAGAAGATAAAAGGCATATGTGTAGATATATGCATAAGCCACAGACCCCTTAAATCCAGTCGTTACTAACGATTTGTTCCTTAAAGCAAGACGCCATATGTCCATTAGAATATTGCAGCAGCGCCTTCTTGTGGCAGCTGTGTGAGATGACAGAAGTGAAAAGGCTTATATAGCACCACATTTCAGTTTGGGAGCAATGTGGGGGAAAATATGTTTGTGGCTGAAACTTTACCGATGAACAGAATACATTTCCTAGCCACAGACTGGCCAAATACCAAAATGCTAATTGCACTAAGGAAAATAATTTTATTAATTAATTCCAGAGCTAGTTGCCAGCATAGTTTAAAAGATGAATTGAAAAAAGGTAGCCTGAAAGGAAACTTTTTAATGTAAAAGAAAAAAGCATGAGAGTTGGCATTTTAAGCTAAAGTGTTTTTGCAGGATCCAAAGGGGGAGACAGACCCAGGCTGCTCTATGTGCCAGACACAAATCGCACTCTACAGTAGCTTGACTTGGTTTTCCTTAAAAAAAAGGCTGTCCTTCCAGGTGGAATGTTTAAAATTTCAACCGCATGTGCACCTTGATTCCTCAGTATCATCTTTGTTCTTCAGTGAATCTTTTTGTGAGCAAAGTCAAAATTACAAAAGAGAAACCCATTCTGTATAATTTCCCTTTAGAGGCCTAAGTGAAACATTTTAAAAGTGGTTACCGAGGGTCATGCAGCGAGCTCCAGAGTACTCCCAGCACACAGCACTTCCTCTGACAGCTCAAGTGTGCCACCCCCTGGAGGCAGATTTCCCAGCATCTGTCCCTGGTATTCCTGCCCTTCCCACTACCCATCTGCCCCCTCGTCTGTCCTCCTGCCTCTCCATCTCTCAGAGCCCATGCTCCCGACTGAAGTCCCGCCCCTAACGCTAACCCTCCCTGCAGGCCCTGTCCTTGGCTGACGGCCCCCTTTAACTCCCCCCTTCATCAGCAGTCACGCACACCTGGTTGGGCATCAGTCCTGCTGCTGCTGCCCCTTAATGCCACACCTCTGCTGGAGGAAGATGGAGAAGCTAAACCATATGGAGACATAGGGTTATAGAATGGAAGTGGGAGGCAACATCTTGCAAAAGGTTTCTCTTTTTAAAGAAGCAGTGAAGTTCTCTTTTGGATAGTGGGATACACGCAGCTCTTGGAACTCGGGGAGGAGATGAAGTGGCCAGCTGAAAAGTCGCCCGTTTTAGCTGTAAAACCCCAGGCTTCACACTGAACAGGCCCAGGGCGGCTGGACGGCTGTGTCTCGGAAGGGGTGCGTGCCCCTCAGTCGTGTGCTTCTGCAGTTAATTGCACTTCTTCAGTTTATGGAGAAGTCAGAGGTGAGCGCCCTGGGCACCCAACCTCGGCCCTCTCCTGCAGAAGAACTGTGGCGCACACTCCAGGCTGCAGGGGAAAGCTGTACATGAGATCAGTTAGGCCTTATTCCCCGACAGCAGGGCATTGTGGGATATGGGTGGGCAGCAGGGGATGCTCAGCAGTAGTAGATTTCCCCGTCGACGTGAGGCTCCTGGGGGAGCAGAGGCTCTGTGGAGGACAGCAGAGGATACGCGTTATCATGGCGGACATTAACACGTTGTTGTTAATCACGATAAACCGCTACCGAGGCTGCTCCTCGGGAGGCTTTGCTCAGTCACATTTCGGTAATCAGGATAAACCGCTACCGAGGCTGCTCCTCGGGAGGCTTTGCTCAGTCACATGTCGGTAATCACGATAAACCGCTACCGAGGCTGCTCCTCGGGAGGCTTTGCTCAGTCACATGTTAGTAATCACGATAAACCGCCACCGAGGCTGCTCCTTGGAAGGCTTTGCTCAGTCACATGTCAGTAATCACGATAAACTGCCACAGAGGCTGCTCCTCATGAGGCTTTGTTCAGTCACATGTCGGTAATCAGAATAAACCGCCACTGAGGCTGCTCCTCGGGAGGCTTTGCTCAGTCACATGTCGGTAATCAGGATAAACCGCTACCGAGGCTGCTCCTCGGGAGGCTTTGCTCAGTCACATGTCGGCACCTCGTCACTCGGGCTAGCGGATGGCTGGCGCCTCAGTGTACCTCCTGGCTGTGACAGCTGTCCTTTCACTTTCTTCTTCTTCTTGTCCTTCTTCTCCTTAGTCTTGGCCAGCTGGAGCAGCCGGCCCGTAAGCTGAGGCGGAGCCTCGGGTGCCTGCGCCTTGTGACTTGAGTTCAGAGCGAAGGGGATGAGGCTCCTCCCCTTCCGCTTGGAGCCCATCCGCATCATGGAGTCCTTGCTGGGGGACGAGGAAAGCTCACATTCCCCAGGCTCCCTGTCCAGGCTGGAGCTCAGGAGCTTCAGGGAGTCCTCAGAGGTGCTGGATGAAGTGCGCTCCTTCCTTTGCTCCTGTAGAGATGTTGGTGCCTGTTACAGGGGGGCGGTCCAGCTCGTTTGGACCCAGGGCCTGGTTTTATTGGTCTCATTAGAAGCTAATTATCTGTGATATAGAGGTGGACATTTTAGGTCCAGAAAGTAACCAACCAGTTCAGTACTCTGTGACTGATTTTTTATGCTCAACTGCTCAGGAGAAACATTCTCTGCATATATGTAATAATGTGTGTCCCGACCCCCTTCCGAGTGTATCTTCTGATCCCGAGCCTGCTGAGTGTGTGTCCCCATCCCCTTCCGAGTGTATCTTCTGATCCCGAGCCTGCTGAGTGTGTGTCCCCATCCCCTTCTGAGTGTATCTTCTGATCCCGAGCCTGCTGAGTGTGTGTCCCCATCCCCTTCCAAGTGGGATCTCGCGATCCCAAGCCTGCTGAGTGTATCTTGCGATCCCGAGCCTGCTGAGTGTGCGTCCCCATCCCCTTCTGAGTGTATCTCCCAATCTTGAGCCCGCTGAGTGTGTGTCCCCATCCCCTCCTGAGTGTATCTCCCGATCTCGAGCCTGCTGAGTGTGTGTCCCCATCCCCTCCTGAGTGTATCTGCCGATCTTGAGCCTGCTGAGAATTTCCAAATGCAACAAATGCTAAACATAAGCTTAAGTCTTGCATACTCTTTACTTGAACATTTGTTTTTTTTGCCCCCTGTTCCTGTCATGCGGTGTAAAGCAGTCCTATGATATACTGATACTACCTAGGATGAAATAGGCACTGCTCGGTGTGATGCACGGATCTCAGCACTTATGCAGACACGGCAGAATTTTCATCGTGCAAGAATAAGACTGCATGGGGATCAGGGAATCATAAGGCTGTGGCTCGAGACTGTGATTCAAAAACAATTCATTGTGCAGCCATAACACCAGTCTACCGCAGCTGATGGCTGTCACCTGAAACCAGAAGAAAGTCTGCCTGGCAGTTTGAGTCCAGTACCACTGTCATCGTAAAGTAACACCCTAAGCTTCTTGTTTGAAAAGAGCATTTATGTTTGTACTAATTAACACTTGCATTCATAAGGGTCTTTTGTGTGGAATACATTATATCTAATTTTAACAGTGCTGACAGCCAGATAAAGTAGTATGACAAGCTGTGATTATGTAGAGACATTTAGACTAGCTGTCGATAACCTGCTGAGTTCCTGGAACACAGTGAACAGGGCAGCGAGGCTCAAACAAGCCGTACGCCACTGCAATGCCTGATAAGGAAATCAAGTAAAGCTGCAGTCACCGGCAGCAATGCACATAAACCCATTTAAAGAAAACAAAGGCAGCTTCTATTTTTGTGGCTAAGGGTGTCTCATGATGTTATTTTAGGTTGATTTTGTAAAGCAGTTTTAGAGAAAATGCATTTTTTCACGCTCTGGAAATCTTGGAGATGTCTGTTTTTCTTTGGACAGAGACAATATATTTATTCTACTTTTTATATTTATATTCTTTCGTTCAAGCTCTTTTTTTAATATTTATATGGAAGGACATAAAATGAATTAACAGTGGTAAACTGTCTTTATTACTTCATCATAAAAATGTCTCGGCGTGTGATGTCATCAACCCTCCAGGCGCCTCACCTGCTCTACCCTCTCCAGCTCCCCGCGGTCCCTATCCAACTTTCTCTGGGCGTCCCGGAGCCTCTCCAGGTCCCGCTGGTACTCCTCCTTACGCTCCAGCAGCTCCCGGCGAGACTGGTCCAGCTCGCGCTCCTGCCGGAGCGACTCTTCCTCCTGCGCCTGCAGGCTGGCCTGGCGCTCGGCCAGCTCCCGCTCCCTCACCTCCCACTGGCGTTCGCGCCGCCGCCGCTCCTCGGCGTGTGCCGCCTGCTGTTTCTGCAGCTCAGCCGCCTCCTGCCTCTGCTTCTCCAGGCTGCGCTGCTTCTCTTGCTCTAGGAGCGAGCTGGGCCGGGAGGGGGCCCTTACAGCGGGGGGGCGCTCGGTCAGGGCCTGCCGCTGGTCCTCAATGAGAGTGTCCTGCTGGACCACCACGGCCTGGACGACACACGGGCACAAGGTCAGACAGACAGACAGACAGACTAACTGACAGACAGAGAGAGAGAAACATGCACAGTCAGACAGAGACACACACAGACAGACAGAGATACGCACAGACACGCACAGACAGAGACTGACACGCACAGACAGACTGAGAGCCGCACAGAGAAGGAGCCTCTTTGGGCTTATTCTGTATCTAGTTTATGTACCTGTCTTTCTCTGATCTCAGACATCCTTCCCAGTT
>JAODKN010000021.1:9677362-9693937 GCA_026774425.1 Petrocephalus zakoni | reverse complement strand
GAAGGAGCCTCTTTGGGCTTATTCTGTATCTAGTTTATGTACCTGTCTTTCTCTGATCTCAGACATCCTTCCCAGTTTACCATTTACGGTCCCACCCACATTGGGTGGTCCCTCTAGCTCCGCCCAGTCTCCCTTCCCATAAATCCTTGATGTTATTAAAATGATCATGGAGAAAATGATTAGCCACCAACTGTGATCCGTGGCCCAGAGAAGGGAAATCAGGAACATACCAGGAGTGTGTAAAACATGACGCAAATACAGTGAGGATGTGCAGATGAAGACCCCAGGGATCATTACACTGTAACCTGAAACATACCTGTAACGTGCTCAGCAGCTCATGAATTCTGGTCACGCTGTGAAGGACCTGGTGTGGGATGATACAGGTTGGCCATCTGGTTACTTTAGGTTGAAATAGGTTGGATATGATCATGTGACTCTCAGGGATAGGCCTGTGACGTAGGGCTGTCTTTGTTTGTGCCAGTCCCGTCATATATAATACAAACGTAACCAGACTAATAATGCCATTATTGCGTGGATGGGCGTACACCCTACCTCGCTATTCTTCTTCAGCACCAGAGCCAGGCTGGTTTCCCCCCCCTGCAGAAAACAAGCACAGTTACAAAGTTCTGTCTGTTGGGATGGCTAGACCCTGTTTGTGTCTGTGTGTTGGGTTGACCATCAATCACGGTAATAATCTAATGAGCAGTAAACACACAAACTTAGTTAATGATTAATGTGTAACCGTACACCCGCTTTCCTGCCCTTTACGGAACATTCCAGCTCCTTCCTCGCTCCACACTGTCCTCGGAAAGCATATCAAAAAGCGTGACCATAACCCGTGCCTGTGTGGGCTCCTACCTTTTTGAGGCCACTGTCAGACTCAGTCCTGCGTAGGTCTGCAGAGTCTTCTCCCTCGCCCCCATCTACAAAGAAATAGCACAGTGGTTACTGGCACACAAATGTCACAGCTACGTGCTATGGGGGTAGGCTCTCACATTTAGAAGCCATCTGATGACTGTCGAAGCCGCTGAAGGTCTCTGCCCTGCGGGGAAGTCCCCCACCACCACTGGGGGTGCCACCAAGGCCACCGTCCATCAGAGACTGCAGCCTCTCCACTGAAACACAGACACATGTGTTAGTATGTTAACAGCTCACTGTGCAGCCCAGTGTGCCTGTGCTACAGAGATTCTCACACACACACACACACACACACACACACAGGTTTGTAATTCTATCTTTGTGGGGACTGTCCAGTTATTTCTATGGGGAAAACTCAACATGTCTCAACATGACAACCTTAACCCCTACCCAGCCCTAACCTTAACCATGAGTAACCAAACGAAATATGAGACTTTTGGCATTTTTAGTTTTTCGATTGCAGTCACAGATCTTTGTGAGGACCTGAAAAATGGTCCCCACAATGTCAAAATACCAGGCTTTTAATCACATTGTGGGGGCCATTTGGTCCCCACAAAGTAATATAAATATAAGCCACACACACACATTTTTATCCATGTTTGTGGGGACTCTCCATTCATTTCAATGGGAAAAAACCCTAATGCCAACAATGACACCCTTAAACCCTACCCAGCTTTAACCTTGACCATAAGTAACCAAAATACAATACTTTTGGTATTTTTATTTTTTTTTTGGTATTTTTACATTTTTTAGAAAATGAAGTCTGAATGGAGTAGTGGTGGCCAAATTGTTTAACTCCCAGCAAGTTGCTGCTCCCCGAGCTCTGAATTAGCTGTCAACTGCTATGTCATAATGCCACATACGGGTTAGATACAGAGAACATATGTCATTGTTGTGTACTGTGTGCTGTCAACAATGATAATCACTTTTCTGAGGATTAGCTGAACTTGTGAGGTCTTTTGGTCCTCACAAATAAAGTTAAACCTGTACGTATACACACACAGACACACACACACACACACGTCATCAGGACAGAAGTCTCTAAAAGAGTACAGTTAGCCTGTGGCTTAGTGAGCCCTCCTTTCTAGATACCTGAATTACTGAACGCTATAGATAATTTATTACAATTATAAATTTTTGCAAATTATGCAATTTTTTTTTTTTATTGAGTTTGTTCCTCCCAGTTTCTACCAATCTTAAAAAACACGAGCGAGAGACAGTATAGGCTAAATTATGTTGAGTGGTCTGTAACGCAGAACCCTAACACTGCTCTCTGACTGGCTGTGCTTCTGACCACACCCACCCTCTTTCAGGGCATCCTTCAGGATGGGATCCCCTCTGAGCGAGTCATCGGCACCCGTGTGGAACATGGCCGCGGCCCTGGCGGGGTTCTCGTCCAATGTCCCGCACTCGCACATGTCCTTGAACACCTTCACCTTCTCCTCCAGCAGTGCCACAATCTGCTCGTCCGTCTTCTTCAGCAGGTCTGAAGCGGGCAGCAGATATATCACTCAAAGACTCTAGGTGGCGATACTTTAAAGAGCCAGAATTTGGGGGGGGGTGTCTGAACCTCTCATCTCCTTGGTCTTGGTCTCCAGTTGCCTTCTGTCTTCCTCAGTCTCACTCGGGACCCCTTCATCCTCATCCTTCCCCCTGCATCACATCACCAAATCCTGAAGTTAGCATGTCACATCACCACCAAACCCATCAGGAGAGTTAGGGATCCTCTATATAAATAATGCATAATCATAAAACGGAGGAACTTTAAAACCTGCAAACACCAATCCAATAAAGCCTCTTTGACTGTAAGCACTCAAATGAAAAAGCATTTCTACAGCAAATGTGTAACTGTGCTCTTGAACCCTGTAAAGCACTTCTAACAGGCAACAGTATTTCATCCCTTAGTTACTGAACTAAACCATCACAGACATATATGGTAATGACATCCACGCTCTCTTAATAAATTGCTCTGTCAGGGTTCAAACCTACAGTCATCCCTACAGTCATTAGACAGCCAGAAGAGCTGCTGTTAACATGACGGGAAGAAGAGTGCCCCCTACACGTACAGGGAGTGCATGGCTTCCTGTATGAAGTGCATCCAGGTGTTCCTCTCCTCCTTGGAGCTAGCGTGCACCTCCACCATCTCAGGCTGCGCGATGCCAGCCGTGATGACGAAGAAGGCTCGCTCCTCATTGGCTACTTCACGGACAATGAGCTTCTGCAGCGAGATCACTGTGGAGCGCTGGTCCTGGGGGGGCAGGCACACGGGGGTCAGGAGGCTCAGAACCTAAACGTTTCAGATAGCAGCAACTTCCCCAAATCACCGAAAAGGCCCTAAATATTGATATTTACATAAGTGCTGCTGGGGCCCTGCAGCAGAGCGCTTACTGAACATTAGGTTTTTGTTCCGTGTGCTCTTCTATGCGCGAATCCACAGCCCTTGCACCCCCTGGGTGCAGCCGCCCTCCAGTAGATATGCCCGTTACATAACACTGCCCCTTTTCTGCCCAGGTCCTCTGCAGGCTCCTAGAAGGAGGGCCAGCTGACCATATTCATGGCCGGGTTCCTTATTTTGGGGGAAAGTTTGGGCAAAAACAAACTGGGGAAAAAAGGAAGAAGCAAGCTGCTCAGCCTGCTAATGCCATGGCCCGCTGAAAGCCAGGGCCCACCGCGAGCCCGGATGCGAGTCCGGGAGCTTCCACTTACAGAAATAATAATATCTTACCAGTAGAGCGAATATGTATTTCTGGTCCTTTTCTTGCAGGAACACCAAGACATCAGAGAGGAGTAGGGTGTGGACGTCTGAAGGGAGAAGGCAGGTGAGGTGAGGGAGGCTCTGTGGGGCCCAGGAGGCAGGGAAGGGGTGCTGAGGGCTGACACTCACCCTTGAGGCGGCCGGCGGAGGTTTTGAGCTGCAGTGGGCCATCCCGGAGCAGCGAGCGGCCTCGCATCAGGTCCTCGCGGGCGAACATCTGGCCGCTCTTCATGCGCGTGATGGAGCGCCCGTCCACGCGGCCGTGTACCTCCTGTAGCCGCCGTTTACGCTCGTGCCTGTGCACCTTGCTGTCGACGGCGGCGATCACCTCCTTCACCAGCCGCAGCGCCTCCTCCAGCTTCTTATGGTCTTCCTCGCTCTCTGGGGGCGCAATGAATGTGGGGTGGGGGGCGGGGATCAGTGTACAGGCCTTAGGCTGACAAGCGCAGGTGATTTTACCAATAAAGCACATTTATAGTTTCTGCAAGTTGCTTTAGATAATTAGATGATTAACTTCTTTTGGCAATTAACTACTAAATCCACCAGTTAAATCATGGGAATTGGCTGAAATGAAAACCAAAATAACAGAGGATAACAGTGCATTCCATTTGCCCTCTGAACTCGGATTCCAAGTTTTGAAACCGGAAGTGATGACATGCGCGCTCCCGTTTCTCGGAGATCCTAGGAATCTCGGAGCAGCCCAGAGTATCCAGAGTTTCTGATTCAAAATGGCTGCTCAGCCAACCTGTGATATTTTACATTTTTGAGCTTTTTAGTGCTGTTTGAGTCAACTTTGTAAGCTGTGTACACCATATAGTATTGTAGTCGATATAGGTGTTGCTAAGGTCATGTTATACGTGAAATACCACATTATGTGTCATTTATCTACTGGCAATGCTAAAGAATTGCTTGGTCCATGCTGCAAACAAATGACTAGTCGAACCATAGGTGTGTTTGGAGCGGTTCGTATTCCAAAAACACTAGCGCAAGAGCCGCTTTCTTGGAGGTTCTATCTTGAATCCGAGTTCTAGCTTCTGTGGCAAATGGAACACATCCGACTCTGTTTTCCCCGAATTTTCAGCGGATGTGACGTATTCTCGGCAACCGAAACTCGGATCCCGAGGCAAATGGAACGCAGCATAAATCTTGTTAGACTAACCCAAACCCTGTTCACTGAGGTCTTCCACAAGACTGCTCAAAACTGACTACCCGCAACATGCCGTTGGGCCATTTTATGGAGATAATAGTTCCACATATTGTACAAACAAAAGTGTGAGTCTCAGCCAGGTAGGAAGGCCCTCGGGTCGTCAGTGAGAGCCTTACCTTTGGTGTGCTGCAGAATTCTCTGCAGCAGCACTGGGTACTTTGTTATTCGTTGCGTCACCAGTAAAATGCATTCTGGGATGCTCAGCCGTCGGACGATGGCGCTGCTCATCTTTTTCTGAAAGAAACAACCGTGTCAGGTTAGGAATGAGACAGGGCAGCGGGCGGTGATGGACCGGTGCTGTAGTTTGGCTTGAGCGATGGTACTTATGAGGTTCAACTACAAACAAAGTGAATACATCACATCACATTTAGGGCAAGGCTGTTGTTGGGGAGCTGAAGGATATGGCGAGTGCGATCACCTTAATGAACGCCTGGAAGCGTTTATCTTTGGCCAGGAGCTCCTTGTAAAAGTTCACCCCCTCGCTGTGCCGGCTGCAGAACTTGCCGTAGACTTTCTTCATGCTCTCCGCTTTGGAGCCGGAGAACTGGAAGGGGAGGTACGGAGGTTACCATGAGCAGTTTGTCTGGGTCAGGCAGATGCCTTCAGGGTACCTGAGAAGTGTTGTGCCTCACCTGATCCAGCAGGATGTCCCCGACCTTGTCGATGAAGAAGCCGCCATCCCTTCCCGCCCTCTGCGCCTCCCGCCTCCTCTCCAGCAGCCGGTGCAGGAGCTGCGTGTGCAGATCCAGCAGGTCCTCCATCGCCGGGAAGATCTTCTCCACCATCTGCGTCTCCAGCAACACCTCCTTCTGCAGCCCCTTCCCGTACACGTCGGCCATGATCTTCAGCGTGCGCAAGTGGTGCATCTCAGTCTGGACCAGCTCTGCGGGACCGGGGGTGGCCGTCAGACACGAGTGCCATGATCATCTAGTTTCTTCAGCGGCAGCTGAATGTTCAGTGCGTTCAGAAAGTACTCAGACCCCATCATGTGCCCCCTAATCAACTCCCACCTGATACTCCATAATAGCAAGCAAAAATGGCATTCCTGCTATTATATTTTAAATGAAAAACAAAAACACCACATTGACATAAGTATTCAGACCCTTTACTCAGTACTAGTTGAGGCGTCTTTGGCAGTGATTACAACCTCCAGTCTTCTTGAGTCTGATACAACAAACCTGGATTTGGGGACTTTCTCCATTCAACTCTGCAGTTCATCTCATGCTCTGTCCGGTTGGATGGAGACAGTCAGTGGACAGCTACCTTCATGTCTCCTTGCAATGTTCCATTGGGTTCAAGTCCTTCCCCTGGCTTGGTCACACAAGGACATTCACAGAGTCCACTTCTGCATTGGCTTTGCTTTACGCTTAGACTCACTGTCCAGTTGGACAGTAGACCTTTGCCCTACACAAAGGTGCAGACTGTTTTGGAGCACAAAGGTGCAGACTGTTTTTGTTTTCATTAAGGATATCGCAGTACTTTGCATTTCATTTCCCCTTGACCCTGTCTTGTCTCCTAGTTCCTGCCGTTGTGAAACACCCTGTAGTACAATGCTGTAACTACCGTACTTCTCCACTGGGATGGCACTGTGCATGTGATGAGCAGTGCCTGATTTCCTTCAGACATGACATTTATAATTGAAGCCAAACAATCCAATCTTCCAATCTTGGTTTCGTCACCCAGAGAATCTTGTTTCTCACAGTCTGAGAGTGCTTTAGATGGCAATTTGCAGACTACAAGTGGGCTTCATCTGTCTTTCATTGAGCCCAGATCAGCGGAGTGTAGTAGTGATGGTTGTCCTTCTGGAAGTGTCTCTCATCTCCGCGCAGACTCTCTGGACTTCGGCCGGAGTGACCGTCGGGTGCCTGGTCACCTCGATTCCCAAGGCCCTCTCCCCCGATGGCTCAGTCAGACTGGGCGGCCAGCTAGAGGAGGCACTTCTGCAGCCTTCCCCAGATCTGCGGTTCAGCTGAGAGACGGGACTGTGCTCTGCGGGCACTTCCTTTGGCCTCATGGCTTGGGTTTTGCCCTGATATACGTTGTCAGCTTTGGGCCCATTATGTGGAAAATTGTGTGCCTTTCTAAATCAGGCTGGATGAATTAAATTTACCAAATGTAAATACCGAAAACAGTGTAAAAATATCTCAAAGACCATCAATAGGAATGGGATGCACCTGAGCTGTATCTCAAGCATCACAGCAAAGGGAATGAATACTTATCTCAATGAGATATTTCAATTTAAAAGTTTAAATAAAAAAAATATATATATTTAATTTTTTTTTTTTCTAAAATTCTGTTTTCACTATGTGGTATTTTGAAAAGATGATTATGGCATAGAGCTGCAACAAAATCTGAAATCAGAGTACTTTCAGAAAGGACGATACATGCTGAACTTGGAAGGTACAATTATACTAGATCCATTATTTACCAAATAGATCCAGCAGGTTACTATAGTTGTGTATGAAGTTTGCACTGAGGCAGGTCACATGACAGGTTGACCCAGATGTGACGATTAATGAGTGTGCACAAATGTTCCTGGCACCTGCAAACCTACAGGACTTTCTGTTGGTCACCCCAGTGCACGTGGACCTTCTGGGAGCAGCGGCCCTCCAGAGCAGGCCACTTACCGTAGATGACGTCCTGTCTCTTGATGACATCCTTCTTCAGTTGCTTCAGGTACTTCTTATCCACAGTGAAGCTCCATGAATCAGCCTCCAGCTCCTTGGCGTCAGCTTCGAAACCGCCCAGGAGCGGGGTGTCCATCATCTCCGTGCCTGACATGAACAGCGAGGCGATTATCGAACACTGCTACTCAGAACGAAGATTCCTGGTAATAATGACCTGTTTGCTGACCATCTTAATAATGAGCATCTCTGAGACACGGAAGGCTCATTTGATTCCCCTCAGACTTACACTGTAATTAACTCACATGGCTGTATTAAAGTATCTTTAGTGAAGCTACAGCTGACTTGCTTCTTTATCATGCTTTAATCACATCTGAGTCCTTGCCTTTTGGGAAGGGGAGACTTTGGGGTGACTCTGGGGTGACTCTCCTGCTACTCACCCTCATCTGCCAGTGACTCCGTGGACTCGTTGACCTTGTTGGTCTTGTGCAGTGAGTCGGTGGACTGGGACAGGTAGCGGGGACCTCTCAGAGAGGGCATGTCATCCAGTATAGGGCTGTGGGGGCAAGGACGTGGCCATGGGGTCACTGTGAGGGCACTGAGAGGGGGCGGCGGCCTGCCGATGGGGGCGGGGGGGGCTAACCTTGGGATGTTGCTGATGGAGCGGCTCTTGGACAGGTTGCTGGTGTGAAAAGGCATAATGGAGATGGGCCGGCGAGGGACCACCCCCATGCCGGCATCTTCGGGGACCAAGATGGCAGAGCGAGGTCGCTCCCGTGACGGCGTGGCTATGTAAGCACAGGCGGGGGAAACACGGGCAAGTTAGCCACGGAAAAGCAGCCATGCAGTATAAAGTCTCATGAAGAAAACCTACTTTTTTGCCTCATAGTGACGGTTTGCACTGGGGCTGCATCTGGTACAGTGAATTGCTGTTTCTGCAGTTAAAAACACAAGAAACACAACAACATAAGATTTGTTTTACACATTAGGCTACTTCACAGTTGATTCCTAAAGAAAGAAGATTTAGACTGAAAATCCCCATAGACAAACATCTGACGTGCCTCCATACACCTCCCAAGTCATGAGGAGGGGGCTGGAGAAGACAGCAGAGGGCACAAAGCAGGGGACCCTGGACATTGGGTCCCCACAACGTAATATAAATATGCCCCCACACACACACACACACACACACACACACACACACACACACACACACGCACACGCACACGCACACGCACACACACACGCACACGCACACGCACACGCACACACACGCACACGCACACGCACACGCACACACACACACACCCAGACTCACATACCTATCCAAATGGGGACCTTCCATCCATTTCTATGTGAAAAACCCTAATCCAAGTCACAACACCCTTAACCTCTCCCCAGCCTTAACCATAACCAACCAAAATATAAGAATTTTTATAAAATTGAGTTTATCCAAATGGGGGCCAGAAAAATGTCCCCAAAAGCTAGAAAAGTTTTAGTGTGATTTATGCAAACCCACACACACAATTTAGACATAACTCAGAAAGAACACAGGAAGCCCACACTGAGAGCTGGGGAGGGATGCAAACCACACCCCTGCTGGTGCTACCCACTGGGCCAGCAAGCTGCCCCGTCGGAATGGACACCTGGGTACGTGTCTGCACAAACGGGCAGCTGAGAGAGGAGCCACCAGGGGCCGTACTCACCTTCATTTTGACCTTGGCACAGGCAGGAAGGCTCTCTCTGCAGCCTTTGTGCACGTGAGCAGTGCAGTCTGAAACAGAGACAGAGAGATGACCTGAATCAGACAGTGCTGGACACAGACACCAAGCCGGCAGGGCTCCGGTCCACAACTCGCGGGGCCTAGCACAGGGGAACAGGAGGGCTGCCCACAGACACTCCTTTTATATATGCCTAAAAGTACACCTGGAAAATCAGAACCAGTCGGCTTTCAGAAAGCCTGACCTGCTGCCTGGTAAGCTGCTCAAATGCTCAAAAAAAGGTATACAGAGAAGACACTAGGTATAACGTTTGGAGTGTGCTACATTTACACTTCACCTTCACACCTACGAGACAATGCACATTTTAGCACGGCTTGCCAGCGATCTACCGACTCCTGGGGCACGAGTACATGAAACAAATGACACTGTAGAACTTCACTCTTTCAACATCAAGAGCCACAAGAACGTAAACAGGAAATTAAGTGTCTGGATCCAGGGTTCTGTGTGAAGTCATTCCACCCAAGATATACCACATTACTGATCCTTTCAGTTCTAATGTAATTCCTAGTAAAATACATACAGCCTATAAGTGATAGAACAGCTGAAAATACTCCCTGTTGTACTTGAAGAAGCACAAACATTAGGCACAGAGAATTACACGGCTCAGTTTTTAAGGGACCCACGTGCTGCTCACGTACCGGGCAAATGAGAAAGGGCTAAAATAGAGAGAAACACAAAGCAGTTTTTCATCCAGAGAGGAAAAATGCAGCATATAGACATATGCAGACGAGCTGTACGTGGGTAAATGTGGGCGTGGGCACCTCCACGGAAACATTGGCGTGGAACAATACCAAGCCGAAGGGCCGGGCTGGTTGGCGTTTTCCTGGGCGGGGAGAGAGGTGGTGGGTCTCGAGCACCGGGGCAGGCGGCTGACGGACCGGGAACCGTACACCACGTGTAGGCGGTGAACAGAGTGTCTAAGCGGACTGATCTATTCCAGATGGAGGGGGCCGGGGGAGGAGGTGATGCAACTCAGAGCAACACAGAGCGGCCGGGCAGCAGTCCACTGCTCCGAGCGACCCATCCCAGCCACGGCCTCCAACCCGCCTGGGCCGATCCGGGAGGGGGTGGGGTGCTCTCACGTTTTACAAGACGTCCAGGGCAAGTGGAGTCTTTCCCCAGCTGTAGGAGGGCTTTGAGACATGTGCTGAGCGCACAAATGGCAGAGCTGGGCCTTAAGTGCACAGGCCAGACAGAAGCTGATGGCAGAGTAGGAACATGATGCTTCGGGGGGAGCTGGGGGACTTTGGGCGGGAGAGCGCCCCCTTCACACCGCCTGCGGGATTTAACTGCGGCATCAGGCAGAATCATGTGGCTTCGGGCGGGAGAGCGCCCCCTTCACACCGCCTGCGGGATTTAACTGCGGTATCAGGCAGAATCATATGGCTTCGGGCAGGAGGGCGCGCCCTTCACACCGCCTGCGGGATTTAACAGCATCCAGCGGTATCATGTGGCTTTGGGCGGGAGAGCACCCCCTTCACACCGCCAGCGGGACTTAACTGCAGCATCCAGCGGAATCATGTGGCTTCGGGCAGGAGAGTGCCCCCTTCACACCGCCAGCGGGATTTAACTGCAGCATCTAGCGGAATCATGTGGCTTCGGGTGGGAGAGCGCCCCCTTCACACCGCCAGCGGGATTTAACTGCAGCATCCAGCGGAATCATGTGGCTTCGGGCGGGAGAGCGCCCCCTTCACAGCGCCAGCAGGATTTAACTGCAGCATCCAGCGGAATCATGTGGCTTCGGGCGGGAGAGCGCCCCCTTCACACCGCCAGCAGGATTTAACTGCAGCATCCAGCGGAATCATGTGGCTTCGGACGGGAGAGCGCCCCCTTCACAAAGCCAGCAGGATTTAACTGCAGCATCCAGCGGAATCATGTGGCTTCGGGCGGGAGAGTGCCCCCTTCACACCGCCAGCGGGATTTAACAGCATCCAGTGGAATCATGTGGCTTCAGGTGGGAGAGGGCCCCCTTCACACTGCCAGCGGGACTTAACTGTAGCGTTCAGTGGAATCATGTCACCTCCTCCTAATGACCACTCTTTAACTTATAGCTCCCATTTTTAAAGCACTGGATGAGAATCTTCTCAAGAAGAACTGATGAGGTTCATCTGCTGTTACCTAGAACCCTTGCTCACTAGTGCAGCTCCCCAGCCAGCTCTTCATCTCAGCCTTATTCATTCATGTGTAACAGTCAGATAGCCACATGATGCTAACCATCCGGCCCTCTCCCCGCTGCGTGCCCTGGTCAGGGTCGCACCCCGGATTAGAGTGACTAGCATGGCAATGAACTGACTCTTCTTACCTGTTATTTCTGGTATTATAACACATCCTGAACACAGCAGACCCTTCCACACGGCAGAACCCCTGCCATCACTGTCAGATCACTGTGACATATCCCAAAAAATTTCCATTTAATGTCTAATGTGACCCTGCAATATATGGAAACCGCCATGAGGGTCGTGATGCAGAAGGGTCGACTGTACTCAATCACAGCTGGAGAGCAGTGTTTCTTCAATAAACCCTCTTGGGGGGAGGGATGATGTGAACATCTGGCCTACTGTGTCACCTCAGCCATCTAAGGAGCATCTAAGTGAAGAGGCTGTGTCCGTCCCCGCTCAGGCCTTCTGTTATTACCGTCAGGGGTGTCCAAACATACTGATTGATCTTCACGTCAATCAAGTGGTGCATGCCAAAGGGAAGATAGCTGATAGGCTAATGGCTAAATAATTTTTTGAATTCTACCCTCACTACTTTTGCGATCTATTGGTCGATCGCGATTGACGCATCGGGCAGCCCTGCTCTAGGTAATGTAATTGCTGCCCTTTGCCGGTACTACACTGCTATCCCTGAGCCCCACAGGCCGGACCCCCACCACAGGCCACACAAGACTCGAGATATAGACCCTTGTGTGTGTCCTCACCATGCGGACACTGCTGATCAACTTTCACCCCCTCAACCGAAACAGAGGACAGCTCGGGGTTTAGAAACAGTTTGGGCTTGAGTCACTGGAGGTGCCCGACCCCCAAAGCACCCGTTGCTCTCTTTTCACTCTCAGGCAAGGTCCTGACAGGGACAGCCGGTCAGACCCATAACTGAGACCCAGGCTGGGGCCTATCCACCAGCCCCAGGGCAGGGCTCCATGCAGACACAGGCTATAATTACAGCTTTCCGGCACATTCGTCCCGCACCATCAGGCCGGCAACACCGGGCCGCACACTGCAGGCCGAGCCAGCACGCGGCAGTCTGTGCCAAAGCATTTAACGCTGACTAGAGTCAATGGTGGAAATTTAACTTCTCCAGTTTCAACCCTGAGACATGCTGGAAATCCCATTTTTTGTGTGAATTTCAATTTAGCGATATGAAACTAATTATGTAATGAATCCATCATCCACATCACTGCTTGTTCAGCATAGAAACTGGCCCAGCCCCCCACCCCATCAACTAAAAGGACACCTATAGGGCTGGGCAAAATCCCCCAGCCCATAAGCCGGCCCCCAGCACGTCTTTGCTAGCTGGGATGCTAATATTGCCACACAGGCTGATGTCACTCTTCCGCTTTCCGTGTTGCTAGGCAACTGCCGGAGTCTTGTGAAATGCTCTCAGCCTCTCTCAGACTGCAGCCGCCTACTTCATCTCACGGTTTACGATCCATTTCCTGTTTCACAGCGATTTCTTTTCCCCTCTGTCAACCCCGGACACCCGAAAAACAATCTCCACAAAGTACAGCACGAAGCACGTTTCAGAGATTGCGTCGTCTAATATGCAAAAGCATGGCATTAGCATTTGGGGCTAATGAAAAGATGCATTCCAGATGAGGAGAAAAATGTTTTTTTCCCTTTCCACTAAATAAGACAATGAGAGCAGAACACATCGAGATCTATGCTCGTTGCAGCAAGAGGGCAAAAAAAGTGTCTGACTAAAGAAAAAGAGAAGCGTTTACCGGAAGGGAACATTCAGTAATCTTTACAGAGAACTTTAACGCACAGCCCTTACCACAGAAACCCAAATAGTAGGATAGAGTGAAGAGCACTGGTCTTACTGGGGCAGCAAAAGGCTTCCTTCATGCCGAGGGGCTTGCCGCATTGGTGGCACTGGGTGAAGGGTGAGTTCACTGTGCTGAAGAGGTGGCCGTTCACGGTCTTCTTCTCCTTTTCCTTGACCTCCTTGTCTTTCTCCTTGCTTTTATCCTTCTCTTTCTCCTGTAGGGTTGGGAGGGAGCTCAGGTTAGCTCTGAAAGCAGCCTGCCAGTCTTAACCTATATCTCCATCTCAAAACACTCAACACTAGGCAAAAAACACAAGGACATTAATGGTACCAGAAACTCCATGAGGAATCACCATATGAAGTATGGACTGATGCTCTGATGAGGCTGCACCTGGCGTGACTCAGAACAGTTACTAATGGGCTACTGCACTGTTAATGGTGATGGGCCCACAGACCCGAAGCGTTTGCAGCTTGTAGCACTGAAATCACATCTCTTCAGATCAGATATTGTCATGAAAGGGTCACAACAAAAAATGACAGCGGTCAATGGCACGTCATCTCAAAAGGAAATGGCTGGTTTTAAAGGGGAATCGGCCTAAAATTGTCCACCCACAGTTCCCCCCTCACTGTGTGTGAAACCTAGAGTCTGGAGTCAAATCAGAATTAAGGAATTACATACAGCTTGCATCTGTTTAATCACCTGTTTCTCATTAAACCAGGGTTAAAGTGCTCTTTGTGGTCTGAATTACATACAAACCTACAAATACAGTCATTCAGCTCTGTATTATTTATATATTTCCCCCCGACTGTATTCCCACCCTTTTAGGTGGTTTGCATTAAAACTGCTGTTGGCTTCATTCCCATGGTGCACTGGGGTAACCCGCTTCCTCAGTACAGGACACACTTCATTTACATCAAGATCAGTCGCCAGCAGCCGATAAAAGCTCATTACGCCTGCAGCAAGTCTCATGCTAATGAGGGCAAGGCGAATCAACGCTGGAATCGGCCCGGGAACCGCACGTAAAACGGAGCGCGTAAAGGCGGAGATGATGCACTCGAGACAGCCCTGCTTCGTGCATAAAGCAGGAAGTTTACAGACTGCCATTGGGAGAGGCTCTCTAAAAAGGAGAAGGAACAGGACAAACGCAGGGGAGACGCAGGCAGAGACGCATACCCGTCGGTCTGGCGGCGGCCCCCTACCTCTGACTCCCTGACTCCCCTCAGCTTGACGGAGCCGCCCTGCCACTCAAAGAGGCGCCTGTACAGCATGACGGCGGGACAGGCAGCCTCGCAGCCGGCTGCTCTGGATACACACTGCCTCTCAGGAGCCTCACAGCCGCGGGCAGGAAGTGAGGTATGGGCAGATGGAAACGCTGTCTCTAGGTCCGCGCAGTGACTCAAGGAAGTCTTAAAGACGCAGGACCCTGCAGCACCCTGTGGATTGCTGCCTACTTAACTGGAAATCTCTACTTATTCAAAATACTGTAAAAATTCCACAAAAATGCATGTCTTGTGAAATTAATTTAAACTGGAAATCACACTGCACTCAACAAGTTATGCAAGTAAATAATAATAAAAACTCTTGACGAGGGAACATTATATGCAAAAGCATCCAGCGTCAGCAAAATTACTTTGACAAAAATCGAATTTCTAACCAAGTCTATCCGTAACAGCATCTGGTCTGTAACCGCTGACTGCTGTGTGACTGACCCCATGACACAATCAGCCTTACACGCAGTTGCTGCTATCAGAAGCCCACATCGGCAGGAGAAAACTGGGAATCGAAATTATGGGCCATCTTGCAGGAGTGCATGTTTTTTTTGTTACCTGCGGGAATGGAGGGACAGAAATTAAGGGGCCTGGCTTTCCTGCTGAACTTCCCCCAACCCTGGGAGATTCGGCGATTACTGTGCCATCACATGGGTCATTTCCCCCCATGTGGGGGGGGGGGGCTTTTATTGCAGTGGGAGTGCTGCAATTAGCATGTCTCCCAACAGGCGGGTGCGATTCATGTCGCATCTCGTGTAAGTGAGTGGTAAGGCTTTAGTCCACTTCCATTTAGGCTTTTCTATGCATTAACACAGACAAGGCATTACACTCTAAAGAAAAATCACCGTACCCACGTGTGTCAGACGGGCCGCGCCAAAGACGCACTCACCATACCCACGCGTGTCAGACGGGCCGCGCCAAAGGCGCACTCACCATACCCACGCGTGTCAGACGGGCCCGGCCAAAGGCGCACTCACCATACCCACGCGTGTTAGATGGGCCGCGCCAAAGGCGCACTCACCATACCCACGCGTGTTAGACAGGCCATGCCGAAGGCGCACTCACCATACCCACGCGTGTTAGACGGGCCGTGCCGAAGGCGCACTCACCATACCCATGCGTGTCAGACGGGCCGTGCCAAAGGCGCACTCACTTTGTTCTTCCTGTACATCTTGCTCTTGAGGTAGCTGAAGGTGCGGCTCACTTTGGTCGCGCTCTTCCCTTCAGTGTAACTCCTCAGTGGCCCAGGGTCCTCCTCAGAAATACTGCCGGGAGAAGGGAAGGCGGGGGAGTCACCAAAGGTGGAGGGACTGGACACAGCACACAGGGGGAGGGGATGAGGAATTGCGTGGCTGACCTGTTAGATAGAGACCCCAAAGTCCGGGATGAGGACCTCATGCCTGCAGGGAGAACAGAGCACCGGTTATCTAGCGAGGAATCACAACAACAAAACTGAGCCAGCATGGAGACATCTGCTAACACAGCTAATAACCAAACCAGGCTGCCTACATCTGCTAACACAGCTAAGGACTGAGCCCACCTGCCAATATCTGCTGACACAGTTAACAATCAAGCTGGCTCGCCGACTTCCACTAATAGAGCAAACAGCTGAGCCAGTCTGCCAGCATCTGCTAACACAGCTACAGACCAAGCTGAACAAGCCGGCCTAGCAACATCCGCCAACACAGCTAAGAACTGAACTGGCCTGCCGGCATCCACTAGCACAGCTAACGACCGAGCCGGCCTGGAAACAGAGCTAAGGACTGAGCCAGCCTACCGGCATCCGCTAGCACAGCTAATGACCGAACCCATCTGCCAATATCCACTAGCACAGCTAATGGGTGAGCCAGCTTTAAGACGTTCACTGACACAGCTAACGGCCGAGCTGGCTTTAAGACATACGCTAAATAGCTAACGGGTGAACCAGCTTGAAGACGTCTGCTAACACAGCTAACGGCCAAGTCAGCTTTAAGGCATCCGCTAGCACAGTTAAAGGCTGAGCCAGCTTGAAGACGTCCGCCAAGACAGCTAATGGCC